>ULGT01000001.1:1917138-2094764 GCA_900519025.1 Yarrowia porcina
GGGATAACGTATCAGAAAAGCTTTTCTGCCGCTCGCAAAAGTATTTTTAAGTACAGAGCTGGCTGGTTACACATCCTCAGTCTTTTATCCTACTTATTTTCAGCTTTTTTTCCATACATATTCGCTTAATCCTGGAGCCGGATATTTGTCTCTCAATGATTGTTAGCAGAAAAGAGAGGATAACAGCAGTAGCAAATACTAGCGACAAAAAGAAGTCTTCTGTTGCAAGACAGTGGCTTCTAAGTTGTTCATATCAACTTATCCCTTTGATCTTTTCTTAGCCTATAATAACCGAGTTATTCCTACGTGTATGTTTCCTCTCCATTGGAGTACGAACAGAACAGAGCGAAATACAAGAATGGTACGTATTAGGGGAATGAAGTTGTAGTATATCCCTACAAGCAGTTATGAATAGTATTTAGGTCTTCATTTTCACTTTGATTTCAGCTTTTCTGATTGTTACTCGCCAGTTCATCAAAACATGAATCTGGCTCCTCTACCCAAGACGCTAACAGAGTAGATAAATATACTATTAACATATACTAACTACATGTATTAGTAAAACATCATACTACAAGTATGAGCTATCCAAAATGTGATGAGCACTTTATTATACTCCCATTCAGCTTTTATACGTCTTCTAATCGAGTTATCCCTACACCTGTATTTGCTACATTCAAGAAACAGAAAGAAGAACGCTCAAAGTGATAGATATTGTATTGAGTGATGACAAAAAGTCTCAGAGTATCGGCTAGTACCCGTCAATAGTGTTACTATAACTTTTGACCACGATATAACACCTTTTATACTACAATAAATGTACTTCTGCCAAGTCCTGATTTCTATCTCTCTTTGAAGCCTGCAGAATGTCATAAATACAACTGTAAAACTAGCCAGAAACAACCCAAGAATGTTAATCAAAGACTAATAGCTGTACTCCTCCCTTTTATTACTTCCTCTGCTCTACTTTAGTATTCATTCGTCTTAATTCTCTACCTATCCGCACGCCATGTTTTCGTACACCGTTGTGGCCATACTACATTATCTCACTGCAGTGAAACATGCCAGAAACATCAGGAAGTAATCTATTATATACTAATAGCTCTAATTAATATCATGAGTGTTCATTCTACTCAATTATAGGTTTGCTCTGTCATTTATCTGAAGTGCTGTACGTCTGTATTCTTTCTTTACACCATTGCGCTGAGAGAAGAGAGAATAAAGCACTCTGAAATCAGCTGAGTGACTCGAAAGAGTTCTTAAAGACTTAATAGTAGCCCTGAAAACATCTGGGGCCTTCTGATTATCTTTATTTCTTCTCAAGCTCTTACCTTTATCAAGTCATATCACTCCATGATTTTCAGTCTACGATGCTCAGAGCAGAAAGGGAAATGTAGAAGTAATACATTCAAATCGTAAAGTCAAAGCTGCCCATAAGGTAAATTATAGCTGAAAGAACGTTCTGGGATTCTTTTTCTTCTCCATTTCAACTTTTATACACTACTTTATCGACTTCTTCTGACACCGGGAGATACCCACTGGATTGTGTGTGTACAGAACAAGGAGAGCCAAGACATAATATCAGTAGGAGACACCCATAAGTGTCTGATTATATTCAATTAGCTACAAAGAATGGTTTATGCTTCTTATCAGACTTGTTTTCACCTTTTCCCTCAATACATCGAGTTATTCCTGATCCCATCTTAAAGTCTCACATCATGGAAGCTCACAGAATATATGTATACAGTAATAGAACAAATGAAGAAGAAGAAGAAGTAACCCCTCTACAAGTAACTGCTATTGAAAAGCTTTGAGATGTCGTATTTTACTTTTTTTCACCTTTTCCCCCGATAAATCGAGTTATGCCTGTCTCTCTCAGTCTACGATAGTTACAACAGATGTAGATGCAGTTGGAAAGCATATAGGGTGCAACTGAGAGTGGAATATAACATCCCAAGAGCCAACTGAATGCCCAGAGCTTCGTATCTTACTTGATTTCAGCTTTTCTTCTTCATATATTCGAGTTATCCTTAGTCTCCATAAGATGCTGGCAGAAATTTGCGAAATATCGTAATAACAGAGGCAAGTAACACCCACAAAAGGAATACAAACCACACTAGCTGACGGGACGTCTGGGGTATCTCATCTTACTAAGAATGATATTTTCCTTATCATTATACCGAGTTAATCCTACGCGTGTATTTTGTCTCTTCATTTAGTTGCTGACAGAACAGAGAGAAAACAAGAGTAAAAGATACCTGAGATTATAGCAACTTGCCCCCCGCATACCAATAGCTATGCAGATTGCTCAGGATCTTCACGTTCTTTCCTTTTTGCTTTCGCTCTTGAGATTACAGCTTCATACCAAGCCACTTGTAACCCTTATTTTCGAAGACTGTGAAATAGAGAGAAATGTTGTTGGAATTTAAGCCAAAGATAAACACAATAACTACTCTCATTGTATCTATTCAGTACGAACGCTTTTTACTCGCTGTTCTGTCAGCACGTTTGAGGAGGGACAAAATCATTGGTTGGTACAACTACTGGTAGCTTGATTGAAGAGAAAAAGGTAGATCTGAGGTAAAAAATGATAATTCCTGATAGTTGTAGTCTTTATTAGATAAGTTACTATCATTGATTGTCGCTGGTGATTGATGCTTTGGTATTCTCTTCAATGTGTGACAACCAAATAATCGGAAGTAGTAATCAGGACTTGGAATAGATGGAATAGATGGCATAAAAGTTGAAATCTAACATATGAAAGACGTCATGTAGTTTCTAGAGGCCTTTAAAAGGTAATGAAGCACGAATAGTGTCTCTAATATGTATCGTTCTGTAGTTTTCGTTGGAGTAATACATCGTTGGGATGCTTGGTATAGACGGAGAGACAAGTCGAACAGATATCAATTAAAAACAGAAACAAGGTAGAATAAGAATCCCAGGACGTTCAAAAAGATTATGTTTGCATCCTAATGATGTTTCTGTTGTCTTCAGTACAAATTACTACTAAATTTACCTCTCTTCTGTTGCAACATGATGGCGAGTAACATCATTACATGTATAACTCGTAAAAAAAAAGAACAAAACACTATTACTGTAAAGAAAAGAGACCTATAACGTTAACTTGAGCTACTACTAGCTCCTTGAGTAGTTCTTGTAGTTATTGAGATGTTTTTACAGTATTCCTCTCTGTTCTGCCAAAGACTTGGGTGAAGTGGAATAATTGATGCGACAAAATATCTCCATTTAATTAGGATTAAAGATAAAATGAAGTGAGATTAAGAGCAGAGGATGTTTTATGGCTAGCTTTTTACAAGATGCCACTTCTTCCTGTTGCTGGTATGCATTAATACCGTTCTTTTCTGTAGCATCAACGATTGAGAGTATTATACGAAGCACTGGAGAGGTGAAGAAAATTGAAATGTAACAGGGCTGGCTATAGACCAATGCTTTAGTGAGAAACGAAGATGAAAGACTTCCTGCTGGAACAAAAGGCACATCTGAGCTATAGCCCCCCATACCACTGCTCACTAGGGTGGTAAGGTTGAACGTATGGTTGAGGGAGGTCGATAGATTGAGTGGAGAGCGGATACTAGACATACAAGTACTGTGGGAGGAGGTTGAAGATCTCATTACGCGTTATGGTGCTATTGCACTGTTCCTGTTACAGATATGTTGAGTCTAGCTTTAGCCAAGTATTGTTCAACCAAATTTTGATCAAGACGTATCTTTTTACTTAGCTTTGGGGCCTGCATAATCGATGCACTGTGATGCAACACGTCATTCCATCAATCAATCAGCGGCAATAATCATCGCCAGAAGCTGCAAAAGGACACGACTGGGGTTTATTTGACGTCACAAATGATGATCCAGCCTTTTCCATCACTTCACGTTTGTTATTTTCGAATATTTTGGCCACAAACCTTGTCTTGATATAGTCACTCCATTTTGATGATGCAAGATCGAGCACTTGAGCTCAGCATATTCAGGGGAGGTGACCTGACTCCGAAAACAAGGAAACAGTCCGACGCGCCTGGCCTTGTCAGTACAAGTATAATTACAGTATCCTCTACTTGTACAAGTCATACTCTCTGCCATTCGTCCTTGACCTCGTAGGCGTTACAAACCGAACCCACAGCCATGCGCCCCTGAATCCCCTGCCACATCAGCCAATGTAAATAATATTATCTTCACACACGGAAGGGAAGTGGAAACAACTTTACACTGTATAGAAGTAGCTCGGAACGCGTTGCTTGTGCTCACGTGTTATAGCCTGTTTTCCGTGAGCCCTGTGACTGGACTACTTGTACCGTATAATAGATTGGACACATTTTGAATAGTTCCACAGCCAATGGAGGGGATATGATAAACCTAGATGCGGAGATGTAACACGGTTGCAACTTATTATTGATGATAGAAAGCAGCGTATTCTTTCCCCACCTGAATACGGGCCTTTGTGTGGCAAAAAGAGTGGTTTCTGGCCAGTTAGACGACCTCAGTTCAACGAACTACGAAGAAAGTGATATCAAAATGATCATCCAAACATCGTGCAACTGGTGACAGTATCTGTATCTTACTGTTATCAAATTTCGACAAATAATCTCAAACTCCCTAATATTGTCCACATGTGGCAAAACCTAACTCGGTCAGGAGTTCATAGCTGCAATAAAACTTACACACGAGATGCTTGGCACAGGAATATGCACTATATCCCACTGAGATGAAGACTACAGTGCCTGTATCTCCACATCATATGTGCTAACTCGTAATTTCTTTATCACACCATCTATTATTTGCTCCGTATGGAAAGAGTTCTCTTCCAACCTGGGGTTAATGTTACTGACATACAATCCCCCTGCCTTGCTGTCAATGTTACATGGTTCCACGCTGTCGCTTCACAAGTATCCTTAACAGCCCCTTCTTGATACTTATTGTTTTTTAACGATCCATTTGACAGAAGGCTTCAATAAATGGAAGAAAAAAAGGGAAATGAAGAAAGAGGAGAGTTTCATGAGCTCATCCAGGCTAGCGGTAGGTAGTGGACTACGGGTACCTTTCATTGTCTGTAGCCTGCAATACTACTTTATTTTCCCCGTTTTGTCAGCTATTAAGCTGCTAATAGCTACCATTTCCATCTCTTTACAACTTTTTTGTCTCAACTATCTGGCTGTCCAGAGTCATGCATTGGTGTCTCTAAGGAAAGGCTGAGATAACTTGATAGTTGAAGGAAAAAAGCTGAAGATAAGAGAGATAAGAGCTCGAAAAGCTTCTTCATAGTCACTATTATGTTAATAACAACTTCTTCTTGTTACCCGAGTCAACTATGATAGGATTTCCCGTTCAGTAGGTATTATGGGTTAAGAGGCCAAACTTAATGTCTTCCTAACCCTTACTGAACACGAAGAAAAGTTGAATTCAATCAGAATAAAAAGCCCAGAGTATTAAGCTAGGCTTCATTTTACATCCTATCAACTTCTTCTGTTCAGGATGCTCTCTACTGCCACATTACCGTGCTCTCTAAGCATGACATTTGGAGGGGCAAAATAATATAAGTAGTTCAGGAGAACTCGAAAAGTAGAGGACGAAAAGCTGAAACATATGAAATAAAGAAAGATAATAGTCTCAACTTGTTTCTTGTAGCTAGGGGACCTTTTTTTATCCAGTATGTGTTAGTCCTGCGTTTATCACTGTTCGGCCAGGAACTTGAATTCTAAGGCAACATGCACACAAGTGAATACTTCGGTTTAAAGACGGAGAAAAGTTGAAATGAACAGAACTAAATTGTCCAGAACCTTTACACGGCCTGCTTCCCTTCATATGACACTTCTCTTTGCTGTTTGTATTGTTTTCTGCTGCATTTACCTCTATTGTGAGTGTTGTACATAGAGAGACATAATTAGGCACAGGTATATATTGATAAATTGAGAGATAAAAACTGAAATAAAGAGATTTAAAAGATCTTGTTTGTACATAGTTTTCAGTAATACTGACTCTGCTACTTATTTTAGTTCTTGGTAATTCATTCCTATATTAATTCATGTTCCATCACCAACTTGGGTGAAATGAAATGTATGCGAAGGAGTATCTCAATTTGATGTCAAATAAAAGTTGAAGTGATGAAATAAAAAGATTTGAGAGCTTACCAAAGACGTCAATGGTGCTTAGTGCCACTTTTATCTGTTCTATCTGTGCTTTTTCTACATTAAAATCTCTCCTGTAAGTATTGCATGTGGAGACCGAATCCAATGACTGTCGTCCTCGATTAAAGAAAGAATAAAAGCTGAAATGAACTAAGATAAAAGTCCTACAGCAGTTTTGATAGCCAACCCTAAGTGCCAGACTACTTATATTAGTTTCTTATGGACTTGAAGTCACCATTATCACTGTTCTGTGTGTATTACTAATGTTTTGGATCAAATACAGGATTATGTCAATAAATCAGTGAACAAACAAAGCATTGAAGATAAGGAAAAAGCTTAGTACGTTCAATGAGCTGGTAGTATGTCTCTTGTCATCTTTTGTTTGTAAACTTGTAGTAATACTTCTAATTTTACCTCCATTGAGTGAGCATTGTAGTTCGAGATGAAGGGCTACCCGTAATATAACTCGATAAAGAAAGACGAAAAGTGAAATTAAATATAGCATAAAGCTCCAATGTCTCTCTATGGCTATTAGTAGCTCTGTGTATCCTAATCGTAACCTCTGCGTTGATATTCTACAGTTCTGCTCTCAAAGTTATCAGCATGTTGGATGTGGGGAAAGCAGGTGCACGAATAACTTAGATAAAAGACGTAGAAAAGTTGAAATGAAGTAAGTTAAGAGTCTCATGACGTTTATGACGGCCTTTTGTATATGCGATTTACCTTTTGGCTGCTCTTGTATCAGGCCATCAACAACAGTTATACTGTGCCGTTCTTCTTTCGGATCAGACCTGAAATGAAATTGGTATGACTTAATAAACTGAAGAAGAAAAGTTTAATATGAAAGAAATAATAAGTCCTGGATGTTTTTTCATGGCTGATAGTATGTATATGATATCCTATTTCGGTATCTTGTGTCTTATACTGTTTTTAAGTCGATCTCTGGCTATCATGAAGAAAGTCCAACATAGGCACTTTTGTAAGTTGCTTAGATGACGAAGAAAAAAAAGAAATAACGTAGGTAACTTAGTCATAGACACCTCTGGGGTATCAAACTTGCAAATAGTAACTTCTTGTTACTACTATCCTTTGTTAACACGATTTTTTTCATATCTGCGAGCATCTTAGGTTGAGAGGCAAATCCCAGAGCTCGAGAATATCAATTAGAAGACGAAAAAAGCTGTTATAGAGTATTTTGAAGTGCCTAAGATACTTAATTAGTCTTTATTGTGCAATATATTACCTTTTTGTGTCTGTTGAGTCTCTAATTGATACATCCACAGTACTTTTGTATGTATCATAGTTGGAAACCAAAATCAAGGGTTGGGATAAACTGATAAATCGAAGGAGAAAAGTTGAAATGAGGGATGAAAAGAAGCTTACTGAGCTGTTGGTAGCTATAAGTAGCTAAACAGCTATCAATTGTATTCTTACAGCAGTATGTTTCACTTCTATCTCTCTATGTTCTGTGAGCGACCTGATACCAAACTGCATGTGCAGCAAGAACTCGATTAAAAAGTAAGAAAAGGTTGGATGAAGCCCTATGAAACGTCTGAGACGCTATTATTACTATCATTTCATGACTTGACACTTTTCTTTCCGTTGATGTTATCTTTTCTTACTGAGTATTTCTCTGTTCTGACATCTTCAGAGGGGAGTCATAATGTTAGTGAAAGGATAGCTTAAGTATTCAATATAGAAAGATGATTGGAAGTAGTAGAAGACTCCATAAATGTTTATTCTTGTCATATCGTGGATATGGCAACTTTTTAGCCCAGCTTTAATAGTTTTCTGCCAAATTTACCCCTGTTCCGTGTACATGATATATCGGCAGAAATACTGGTCTTGTATAACTTGAGTAATTGAGGGTAAAAAGTTCAGATCAAGAAAAACGAGAAGCCTTAAACGTTTTTGAGAGCTAAGTTAGGGTGTCCGATAATTTCTGGATGTCACTGAATCATAATTTTGCTATATTCCTCTCTGTCATGTGTGCATCATGCTTGAGCAAAGACATAAGCAATGTAGTAAGCAATTAAAAGCTGGAATGAAGTAGGAAAACTAGTCAATAACGATTTAACAGCATGTAATAAATACAATGTTACTTCTGTTTCCTTCTGGTGCTATTACGTTCAACTTCTTCTCTGTGATGGTACTTGTGCCACATGCTAGATCATGGGAGGTGAATGTGTCAAGAGATAATGGTGATTTAAGTAAGAAAATTTGTACTAGAATGATAAAATGGGTATTATAAATACAGTGATATAGCTTTCACTCGTCCATGAAACTTTTTAGTCTAAATATATGACTTCTTTAATTTTTCGTGTACCAGCTGTGGAATGTTCGCGAGGTAATATCATGCATAGAGACAAGTCAACACTCCAACGAAAAAAAATCAAATGAAGTGAAATGAAGGCCTGGATATTCAATTTTACTGTTACTATCCATTTTAAACATCTTTTGGTTAGCCCTATATGCCATTAGAGTAATTTCATCTTCTGCAAGAATTAGAGGTTGAGAGATGGACATAGACATCAGGAGAACTTGCTCAACTAATGAAGAAAGTTGAATTGAAGGGACATATGCTGTTCCGGATGCTTAAATGGCTTATATTGGCGTTATGTGCTTCTTTTATTGATAAACAGGTTGTATTTCTGCTAATTTCGCGTGTACGGTGTATGAGTGCTGGGAAACTTCTAATTCATGGACTGGTAAAACTCAATGAATAGATGAATAAAAGATGAAAAAAAAGAAAAGAAGAGATATAAGGTGTTCTTTCAGACTATCAGTAGAAATTTTGACACTTTATATTGTGACTGATAACATTTCTATAGCTTCATTCTCGTTTATGTCAACACAATGGATGACAAGACAGATGGCAGGTGTAGGATAACTCGATTATTGATGATTAAAAGTTGAAATAGGTAACATCAGAGAGCCAAAACGTTCAGAGAAGCTGAATGTAAGCACCCTGTTACTTTTAGAAAACTCTTGTAGATATTACTGTCCCACATCTCTGTTATGTATCATCGATTAATAGGAACATTATTAGTTACACAAAAGTCGATTAGTTAACGATTAAAAGTGGGGATTGTGAAGGAAGACAGATCCAGGCTGTCTATTCAACTAATAGTGTATTACTGGCCATCTTTTTAACAGCTTGTATCGATTAATGTCCCATATACACTCCTCTGTTAGCACCATATTTGGAGTACTTGCGTCCTGGAGTCAGGCATGAAGGTGACTGGATATATCAAGAGCAGAATTTGAAAAGAAGTCACATAGAAAGATAAAGAAACGTTTGAGCTAGCTAATGCCATATATATAGCCACTTGTGGGCGTCTCCTGTGTATTTTCAATGTTATCTCTCGTTGTTCTGTGCTAATCAATTCAATCGGAATATTCAGGTGTCAAAATTTGTCGAAAAGTAAGGAATAAAAGTTGTAATTGAGAGGAAAAGGAAACCCAAGATGTTCTTTCAGCTGCAATCTACTGTTTGAACAACTTTTCCTTTGAAATGTGATTGATTTCTTCTAGGTTCCTCTCTTCCGTGGCATCATAGATTGAAAGAAATTTCATGAGCTGGTACAGTTTGATAAAAGCACGAAAATTAAGATGAAACAAAGAGAAACAACCGGATTTCAGATATATTGATGACTACTGGCGAAATTTGCGGCTCTTCTTTAGTCACTCAGTTGAATTTGTACTGCTTTACTCTTTCATGTTTCAGTACATAGTGAAGAAACAGAATATAGACACGGGGTATTTCGACAAAACGACAGAGCAAACCTGAAATAGAGTAGTTTGAAACGCCTATGATGTTGATAAGAGTCGCTAGGAAATAACTAACTACTTTTTGGATATCTCTGACATAATTTACCGCAGTAATTATTTCTGTAGTATGAGCACCAACGATGTGTGGAAAACACGGCGTAGGAATAGATGGTAATTTTAACGCATGCGAATCAAAGAAACGTATAAGAAAAGAAAAACGACAGTAATGCTGTTCTATTCTTATTCTCGACAACTTTAGCTTCCTTCTGGTTGGTTTTACTGATATATTTAGTGTAGTCGGTGGGCATCTCAAGGACGGAGACTGGGTAAGTCGATATCTTGAAGGAAAGAGGGTGAAATAAGATAGTGGAAGAAGCACAAAACATTTTTAAAGGCTGCTAGATGAATCTTTGGCCACTTAGTGTTGTTGCAGAGACATATTTATACTATTTTGGTTGCTCTTCTTTCTTTGTCTTGAATATGGATAACGCAGGTGTAGGGACAACTCGATAATAAGACGTATAAAAGTTGAAGTGAAATAGAATGAAGTGCTAATCACATTCTACATAGCCTATAGAATGGTACAGACTGCTTTCATCTGTAGTTAGTCCACGTCAGTGCTAGATTCATCGCTATTCTGTCGGCGTCTTGGGTATGGAGCAAAAACTTGTTTGGATAGACTAATAAATAGCAATAGAAAAGCTGAAAACAAAGAAATTATCAAGTTCATACTAGACGTCACTGCTTCCTGTAGGTATATACAACCCCTTGATGTCGTAAATATGTACTATTTATGTATTTGGCTCTGTTCTTTCATAATTCAATGGAGAGCCGAAATGTACGTGTAGGGATAACTCCGTTACAAATGACAAAGAATAGATCAAAGAGGTAAAATGTCATTAGTAGAACATTTTTTCAGCTAAAATGGCGCAGGTGAGCACTTACTGCTGTTGCTGGCAACTACTACCTCGCGTATTTCTCTTCTCTGTCAACAGATGTTGAGAGACATATTGTTGGCCCCGGGCTAAATCGAATAGTTGATGAAGAAAAGCTGATATGGAGTAGGATAAAAAGCTCAGGGTGCTTAACAGACTAGTGTTGTACCTATTATTACTTTTGCGTGCAGGAAGTTTGTCTCCTCTGTTGCAAGGGCCCAATAGATACAGCGACAGACATGCTGTTTTGGTAGTTGATTATTCGAAGAACAAAAGCAGAAATTAATGCAGGAAAAAGTGTCTTGAACGGCTATCACACTGCTGCTATACAGTTAACTACTATTTAGTGTCACCAGCACGTATTTTGTTATATTTATCACTGCATAAGGGGTTCATATATGGGCAGGCAGATTTTTGATATGGCTCAAGTCGAGTAATTGAAGTTAATAAGATCAATTGAAGAATGATAAGAAGTCAGTTAGGTTCATAACCACTAATAAAAGGTATCAGCTAGCTCCAGGTTATCTCTAACCTTCACCGGCGCTAAACTTGCCAATACTGTGATCGCCATTGATTGGTTGAAGGATTACAGACCTCGAGACAAGTCGACTAATCAACGAAGAAAGATGAAATGAAGTAATTGAAAGACATATGCAGCTTGATCTATTGCTTCTGTGCAGAATTATAATCTTTAATTGTTGTTGGCACTTATGCATACTGGATTTCTCTCTATTGAGGAAGCATCGTAGACGAACTGGCGAGACTTGGGATGAGGTACCTCGGATGAATAGCGGTGAAGGCTCAAATGAAGTGTTTGATCAGTCTTGCCGCTTTGCTAGAGCTAGTTCTAAATTATCGACTACTTTTCTGTGTCCTCGAAGTACTGCTACTGTTTTTATCTCAATTGTGTGATGTTCATTGGCAGAGAGGTATAATCTAGAGGGAAAAGAGAATTAAATGATAAATAAAAGTTGAAAAGAAGTAAGATAAGAGTTTCATTGATAACCTATCTTGACCAGCTACTAAATTATGGGCTACCTATCAGTACCAAAGATGTATTAGAGTCACAATCTTTCCCCACCGGTACATCAATATCGTTATTACTGTGAGAGGGGCAGGAATATATCGTTTTGTTTGCCAATTGAAGATGCAATTAAGTAGCAAAGATAGCTCATAGGGCAAAGCCTGGCCATAATTGTGCCACTTCCTTTTTTAAATAGTTGCTGGTAAATTATTACCACTCTTTTCGTATTTCTCAGAGAGCAACATATACATGACGAAACCTCGGGTATGAGATGATTCGATTTTATTGTAGTAGAAAAGCTAGAGATGAGAAATGACAGGATAAAAAGGTTTGTGAGAGCCACTATCAGATAAAAAGCTACCTCTTCCTCTTCCATGTATGTTCTACTAGAATTTTACCCATGTCCTGTATCATGGGTTGAGGGGCTTATCTCAGGGTTTGGCAGAACTCGAATTATTGATACACATAAGCTGAAAATATAAGAATATAAACTATGATAAGCATCCTGTATTTCAAAACTGTACGACTGGCTACTTTCTGCTGTAGTTTCGTGCCAACACTGCTGCATTGACCTATGTGACTTGGATGGACTTACCCATGGCTTATGATAATTCGCTGAACCGAACATGAAAAGGTGAATTGAACAAACGTGAGAGCATTATTCGGCCCTTAGGGGCTCCCTGTAGGTAATGTATTCATTTCTTCTTGTCCTGTAAGTATTATTACTGTATTTTATCCATTTCCAGTATCTTGACATACTGGCCATATGCACGCGTACGAATGACTCCACAACTATCGATTAAAAGATGTAATACAAAGGGATAGGACCCCCAAAACCGTCAGATTGCGGCTAAGTTGCGACAGGCCACTTTTCATGTTGTTGGTGTATGCAAATATGGTGTTTCTGGTAGCTTTTTGAGCATCAGCCAGAGCGAGACAAAACTCAGGACCTGTTATACGCGATACCAAACAGAGAATTGCTAAATCAAGTAGGAGAATGTGCGCATAACATCTTTCTGGAGAGCTTTGTGTGATTGATGAAACTGTTCTTCACTTAATACATACAAGCGAGGCCCTCACCTCTATCCTTTGATGACCTTGAATATTTATTTCACTAGAAGTCGACAAATGAAAGGAAAAAACAGAGATGAAGACTTTAAAGGAAGTCCACATTGTTCTTTCTGACTAACATAAAGTACTACGCTATATGCTCTTGACCATATCGAAGTTTTCCTTTGTTTTGTCCCGATATACAGCGACCTCCATTTTAAGCCAGCAAGCACTTATGGGGAACACGGACCTACTGACGCAAAAAAAGAGCAATTGGGCTGAGTTAAGGAGCTCAGGGCTATTATACAGCAGTAATAGTCCCAATAATGACTATAAATTACAGTTTGAACTCATTACTGCTATGATTACCTCTTCGGTATATTTGGTGACAAAGTCTGATAGGCATAACTCGGTATATTGATAGAAATAAAAATAAATAAGATATGTAGAAATGCCCCCAATGCTAGACGTAACCGCTGATAAATAATAGATTAGTTTTAGTTCCCTCCTGATAGTCCTATGAATGTATATCCTCGTCTAGGTGCTTCGTAATTGAAAAGAAATAATGCAGGCGTAAGAATAACCGGTTCATTCGAAGAATAAAGACAGATATGAGGGATATAAGATGCTGAAAATGTCTTTCTTGGATGGTTGTGGGTACCTTACAACACATGTATGCCTCACGAGTGTTATCACATTCGTTCCTGATCTATACGCATCATTGAACGCAAGGAAGAGTCTGATGCGGCAGAAAGTTGAACAACTGACCAAGATAAGTTATAAAGAATGGAGAAAAAGGAATCAGGATGTTCAGCGAGCTAGCATAGTCCTTCTGGTCTTCTTTTGTTGCAATTCATCTTATTATTGCTATATATTCCTCTTCTCTGTCAGCATGTTATATTGAGAAAAAATTATGGAATGGTACGACTTGATAAATGGAAGAAAAGAAGATGAAATGAAGTCACAAAAAATGATTGTCATGCTCTTGGCCGCTGCTAGTAGGTCTTTGAGTACTTTTTGTGGCTACTTAAAGGAGTTCTTTCGATATTTTACTCTGCTGAGTTTTCGATGCTTACATAACAGAGGTGAATATGGCAGAATATGTCTTTAGAGTAGCCAAAGATTGTCTACTGCTGAATAATTATGACTATTAAGTGCTCGGGGTCACTTTTGTGGCTCAAATTCTACTTTTATCAGCTAACTAATCGACCTGTGCCAGGCCATGGTCTATTTCTCTCATACAAAGCTCACAGAAAAGACGCAAAAGATGCATCAGTAAGTTAAATCCACAATTAGAAGTGGTCATTCGTACTACAATAGCTAGTTGGACAGTTGTAGTATCTTTTCATGTTATATTGCAACTTTTATTCGTTGACAATTCGACTTAATCCTACACCTAGTTTTCTTCCCACCGTTCCAGCTCTCGGAAGGAAGAGAAATTATACAGTAATGGAGGCCATAATCATCCAGAAGTTGATACCTACCGGCTTGTAATCATTCTGAGCATTAACAGGAGCTCATATTAGTTGATTCACACTTTTCTTCTTCTATGTTTCGATATATCCCGACATACCGGGACGCTACAAGTTATGTTCAATCACTGAGGTTGACAGAAACGAGAAAAACACAGTAATTGTAGATACGGGCAGCAAAATAAGTTCCAAGTTACACAATTATGGAGAGCAAAACTTTTTCAACTACTTTTCTTATCCCATTTCAGCTTTTCAATCATCATTAAACAGGTTCTCCCTATTTCTCTCAACCTGAGATGTTGACAAAAGTGCGAAATACATGAATAGTTTGTACTGGGGACAAGACGAAGTAGCCCATTATGTATCTATGGCTCTCATTAGCATACCAGGACTTTCAATCCTCTTCATTACAACTTTCTTTCATCATTTATCAGAGTGTAACCATGACTGGGTCCTCTTAATGATTCTTACAAACAGAGAGGAATACAATTGAAACATATACAGGAGACATAATAAGCTGAAACGATCAACTGTTAGCACGTTTTATCTCGTATTAGTCACCTCTTCCATTCCAATTCAACTTTCCTTTTGCTATTTATCACTTATCCAAACATGACTTTTGTGTCTATTGTCCATGGTGGTTACTGAAGAGGGAAATGTATCAGAATATGTAAGAACTAAGGAGAGAAGAATTCAGACTACTATTAAGTGCCTTCTAAGACTTATATATCAACATTCTACTTCATTTCAGCTTTTTGACCTCGTTTATCCAAGCTTCCCTATTTTGCCTTGACATCGAAGATGCTGAGAGAGGAGATATGAATACTGTAAAATACCCCATGAGCTACAAAGACTAATAAAACATCTACAACTAGCCTTCAAAACAACTATGTGCTTCTCGTCTCTCTTCACATCAACTTTTACTCTTCCACTCATCTAGCCATACTTGTCCCTGTTCTGATACCTCTGTCAATTTATGGAATTCTCAGCGAAGGTAAATGTGGTAATACATTCAAACTGCAGAAAGTAGTGAGCAGTGGGACATTACAGCCAGTTTAAACGTCCTGAATTTCTTTTCCCTTCTTCTTTTATACTTTATTCGCTATTATTCGTTATATTCCAACATCAGATTATTGTATGTTGACAGAAAAGAAAGAAGTATTACAACAGCATCTAAATGAGATTATATGAAGTGGTATTGTAATTGCTGCTATAAAAAGCCATACAAAAGGTCTTGTAACTCTTATATGGACAATTTACGCTTTCATCTCCAAATAATAGACCCTGGACATCTCGACTTGATAGCAAGGAAAAGCTGGATTGAAGAAAGATAGAGTGTCCAGGATGCTTAATTGATATAATAGTACAGTGTTGCACGCTCAGTTGTCTTCATTAGTAGTTCATGCTACAATTGCCTCTGCTATGAGTGTTGTACATGAGAGACATGAATCATCAACAGTGATAACTCGATATATTGAGAAATATAAGCTGAAATGAAGAGATATAAGATGTCCACAACATTCGCAGTAGACCCTAACTTGTAATTTGACAGCTTATTTGGTGCCCAGTATGTTTTACTACTGTATAGCTTCGTCGTTTGCGAGCATCGTAATTGGAGAAATAATGAATGTATAGCATGTATAGTAATGACTGGGAAAATGACAGATAAAAGCTGAAATGAAGTAAAGTACAATGTGCTGAAGGTTTTTGTTCCTCTATAGTACATTTAAAACAACTTTTGCATGCAGTTTTTACACGTTTAGGCTTCAATTGCCTCGATTTCAATAGCGTTGAGGAAGAGAGGAATATCATGGGTTGAATATCTTCACTTCTTGAGGAAAAAAAGCTGAAAAGAATAACAAAAAGAGGACCAGGGTGCCTTTTATGACATTGGGCAGATAATTGGCAGATTACTGATGTTATTGGTACGTATAACCCCTGAAATGCTCTGTTCTGTGAGAATCGATGAAAGACAATATATAGGCACCAGAGTAAGTCGATTATTATGTTAGGAATTGAAGTAAGAGAAAATACTCAGTATGCCAATTTAGTCTTTATTATGTGCCTGATTATTTTGGTGACCATTAAATACGTGATTCGGTGGCATTTACTTATTCTCTGTAGGAGCCTGGTCAATAAATAGAAATGTATAGCTTACTGAATTGAAAAGAAATATGATATGAACCAAAGTAAGAAGCTCAAAATTACGCTCTATACTGCTAGTAAGTATTAGTATCTTTCTGTTGTAACTGATTTCGCTTTTATTGCTTTTTTCTTGCTTCTGTCGTCATCGTTGATAGACATCAAATGCAAGGGTGCGTAGAACTAGGATAATTGACACAAAAAAGCTGAAATCAAGTAAGGCAGGACTTTCGTAACATGTTATGAGGCGCAAGCCATAGATTTGACCACTAATCTTTGCTCTTAGTGACATTACTGCTTTATTTACCTCGATTCTGGTAACATGGGGAGAGGCTGAACTCACAGCTGATGATAACCGACTAAATTGCTTAAAAAGCTGGTGGGAGGTGTGAAAACAGTTTATGACAAATCTTAGTAGACACATGTACGTACCCAGAACATATTCAAGTCTCCCGTAGCTTTTAGGAAAGCATTCCTCCTGGTTTTGCACATATCAAGTGATGGGGTAAAGTCAACACTGCTGAAACTTGATGAACCTAAGGAAGAAAGCTGATATGAAAAGACAAAAGAAGCTGCCAAGATTCTTGGCTACTACTGGTGAATATTGGACTACTTCTTCTTGTTGTTACGTCAGATTCTTGTTGTCAGCAACTTGGATGAGAGCCCAATCGGGGCCGTGCGATGAACCCGATTGAATGGCAGAGAAAAGATGTAATGGGGCTAGCTGAAGAAGTTTAGATCTTCTTAGAGCTGTTTTTGTGCGATCAATAACATCTCTCTGGTGCGCTTTTTCTTATTCTACTGTAGATATCCCATTCCTGGAGCGTCCTACAGGGATATACAAAAGGTCGACATCGGAAGAACTCGATTGTTCGAGGGTATAATGCAAAAACGAAGTAGCACTACCTCCGGGGTACTAATAAACTGCTTCAGATAAATTATTTTGGTATGTGTTACCTGAAAACTCACTATTTCTATGTGGTATCACTGCACAACATCATAACCGAATGACGCACTATGAAGTACATACATGGTACCGAATACTACAGCTGGAAGAATAGTGTGCCTACGAATGTCACTCCAAGGCCTAAGAAGCACTCTGGATTTTTATATCAGCCATTCATCTGTCTTCCTCTCAAAACTTCTTCCCACCCATTACTTCTCCCTTGTCATTCCATAAAAATCTTTTTCTATTTAAAATGCACCCTCCCCTTTCGTGTCAATAGCAATGGACTCCCTTTCTCGGTTAGCGTTGAAATGACCAGCTAGCTGTCGCGCAGTGTTCATAACGTCTTAACCAAATCCTCCAACTTCGAAGCAATCTCAGCAGGAGGTCCTTCAATGACATCTCCATGACAAGGAATGATTCGTCTGATAGGCAGTCTCAGAAGCTCAGTGTAAGCAGTCTTAGCTCCGGTAGGATCAGGGTACAACTTCTTCCACAGTTTCTGCTGTAGGAAGCTGTCAAAACCCATGTAGTTCATGAGATTAGGAATACCCCAAGAACCCTTGGGGTTGACTCCTGAACCCTTGTACTGCTCGTTAGAGGGAGTGTTAAAGATAGCATCAGCCTCCAGAAGAGTCTCAGAGGGTTTGTGGTACAGCATAACCTCTTTGTTGGCGTGACTGGGTAAGTAGACAGCATCAAAAGTGTCTGTGAGCTCCTTGGGGAAGCCTACAGCCTGCAGAGCTGCTCCAGTCAGCAGTTTGTTGCCCTCAGAAGGCTTGAAAGCAATATCAATGTTCAATCCCTCAGCCTTCTTCTTTTCTCTAAGTTCTTCAGGTCCAATAATCAGAGCTTTAGGGAACTTGTCTTTCCACGCTTTTAGAGCCATATGGTGCTCGAAATCAGGAGCAACAAGGTACTTGACGTTGGGCTTGTCACCAGCAAGCAGTTTGAGGGCAGCTTCAGACTGTTCACACACAGGAGTAGGAGCAAACATGACCACAGCTTCATCACTGGTGGGCAACTTGACACATGTCATTCTTCCTCCAAAATTGAAAAGATAGCCTCGAGTGAAAGGACATGAGTGGATGACAATGTCTTTGGTGATTTGACGGATATTTCCGCCCACAGGGGTGTAGTAATGGGACATGTTGAGTGGTGAAGAGGAAGAGTGTTTCTTACTGGGAGGTGTTTTTTTATATTCTTAAGATGCATATATTTGTGGATTGCTATTATGCATCTAGCTGCATTAGGGCAGCAGGGAGTGCAAGATTAGTGTGGGTGGGTTGAAACGAATAAAGACGAAAAAAAGCTATATTAAGGAATGTGATGTAGTGAGATGAGGTGTTAAAGGCCAAATCTACTTGGTATCCCAAAATTGAACTTCTAGGAGCTACATCAGAATTTTTATAGTAGTTCATTCAAATGTGCGAGGAGATAGAGTTTTTTATCAGTTAGTGTGGACACGGCCACTTTACCCAGGTACGATACAAACTCTATCGTGTTTGTGTTGTCTCACTTCATCCTTGCTCCCAGATCATATATACCACTCATCTCCTATAATTCTAATGTACGCGATTTTGACGAGTTTTTCTTTCTCTACTTCTTGCACTCAAGTTGTATAGGAATCTGGTGCTCTCTTTGCTGTAATAACCGATGTACAATGCTACGATATACACACTTATAGATGTTACTCCAAGTGGTGATACCGCGATAATCGATCTGTTGATTAACTTTGTATACCATTGGGATATACTGACACGTATATGTTTGAACAACCCTACTGTAAACCACTTGTATAAACCACCTGATAGGCGAAATGGTTGTTCACATCATACTCCGTATTGGGACATAGGGTTAGGACTTATTAGTCAGACCCTTCCATTTTACAACATCTTATAGTGTGAGTACTAACGACACACGGTCCTATTAATCCGTCCGTGGACTACAACCGACGACACAGGTGATTTTTATTCGGCGTCTTCGTCGTCTATATCTCGGAGATTACTCAGGTGGCATTCAACACTCCGATGTACCTAAAGAGCCTTCCTCGTCGACTATTGCTACCGGCTTTTGGGACCTGGTCAGTTGATGACTGAGGTTACACATATTTACTGATTTACTAACCCCAGAAGAAAGTAACGGACCCCGTCAAATCCCCTTCGACCGCTAATCGAAAGCTGAATTAGGCCAAGGCATAAATCATTCAGGTGAGTATCTACACAGAGGCGACGCCCATCGTTATTCTGTACCTCGAGCTATTTTGTTATGTTCTGATTACTAACATTGGCCATACGAATCCCAAACCCTGAACTTTCTGCCTTCCCTATTTCACAGTTAGATAAGAGAAGTCGTGTAGAAGAGGTAACTGAAGAGATGATACGATAAGAATTTTTGAGTCTGTATATTGATATATTTTGTCTGTAATGTAGAGATCTTGTGCTTATCTGATATCAATTCATGATTATACGACTGTCCTTGACGTTCACCTATACAATGTCATCGTGAGAATAATGACGGGGTGAAGTTGCAATAAATAGACAAACTAAAGTGTTATTGGTACAAATCAAGTAGCCATGCTGACTTGATGGGCTCATGAACCCCTTATTATAGTATTTTCTGATCTTTGGTTCAACTTATTTGGGCGAGGTCTCTCAGTGGTAAGCTGTGAATGCAATAGTAGGGAATATCTGTATGTATCAAGAAGGGACTATAGAAGCGAGAAGCATATGTATAGTCTGGATATATCTAGCCTTGGTTGTCTTAGAGAGCTACTTGATCTTCTTGCAATCCGTTGATCACTGCCTTTATCCCCATTACCCCAAGCTACCTGTAAACGAAGAAGCCACCAATACCCCCAAAGTTTGATCAACAGCCGAGGTTGGGCAGTGGGCAGGTGTAGATCGTTAGCAGCTAAGTAGATGTTAAAGCTGGTGATGTTGTATTGCAGCTATATAACTTTTTACCTCCGATTAGCTATGTAAGCAATGCGACATCGGAGATCGAGATGGAACAAGTGGAACAAAGTGAAGAGAAGGATGTAAATACAAAAGGTAGATCAAAAAGGGTATAACTCATACAGTTACGATATACCAATCTAAAAGTTCAGTTCATAAGTCCGGTATCGAGTGCTACAGTCCTCTTTCGTTGTCAAAGCTATGTAGGACTATCCTGACATAACAGCAGAGGAGCTCAATCAACATCCCAAATGTGATATTGGCAATATGAGAGGTTCTGTACTTACCTTTGATAGTAAATGACTGCCTTGGACAAGCGTCTATGTCTCCTTGACGATTGTATCATGGCTTTGTATTGCATTTGAGGCGTGACATCTTCAGTGGTGGGCAGATAAGTCTTGACAAAACGAACCAAAAAGTTGAAATAACAAGATATTAGCAGTCTTAGATGTTCTTCATAACTGCTAGTTACTAAAAAGGCACTTCTTCTTGCTCTTACTATCCTGTAATCGACTTGATCCTGAGCCTATATTTGGGTCTACTGGCTGTATGACAGCATGGAGATAGAAACAGTAGAATTGATACCGATAATAAGAAGAAGTTGTTTATTCTGTACTTCTTGGCATTAAAAACGCTATGAGAGTTTCATTTCGCCTTGAATCAACTTTTCAGCAACAATACACCGACATATGCCAGACCACGATTTATGTCTCTCCTAGAAAGCTCACAGATAGGAAGAGAATGAAGCATCAGAACGTTGTAAGCCACAAGCAATAGTGCCCATTCGTATTATTGTAGCTAGATGGACAGTTATCGAGCCTTCTAATCCAATATGTCAACTTATATTCGCCGACTATTCAACTTCTCACTACCGGTACTTGGATTTATGCTAGTATTGATGTGGGAGAGAAATAAGACACAATAGTTGGCCAGATACATCCGGAAATTTCATATTAACTACTTTCAGTCATTTTGAGCATTATGGAGTGTTCATGTCACCTAATTTCAATTTTTTCTTCCATATATCCCATTCCTAGGTACGCCTTCATTTCATGCATACCCTGTGAGGTTGACAGAAACGATAAATACACAGTACTTGTGCGTACTAGAAGCCCAAAGAGGTAGTTAGCTGCACAGTACTAGCCCATCCAACATTTTGGACCTCTCATTTTATCCTACTTCAACTTATCTTCATCATAATCAGGTTAACCCTTTGTCTCAACCAGAGGAATTGTCAATAGGGCGAAATACGTGAATAAATTATACTTGGTATCAAACTAAGTAGTCAATCATCTACTGCGCAATCCTTTGTGTGTCCCAGGTCTCTTATTCCGCTTCATTTCAGCATCCTATCTTCGATTTACCAATCATGACTTGGTTTTCCCACATTGATGCTTACAAACAGGGAAGACTGCTTCTAAAATATCTACCAGAGGCATAATGAGCTGCAAATACACACAATTAGCACCTGTTATAATGTATTAATTACTCCTTTTACTTCTTTTCAACTTTCTTCTTGCTATTTATCACTCATCCAAACATAACGTGAGCAACTTCGGTAGAGAAACAAATTTCTGGCGTATGGAGGCTCTATTAACTGACATGGGAGGAGTCAAAGTAAGTACCGGTAGGATAAAACGCATATCACGTTTCTGTAACTAAGATTCTACAGTATTACATTTATATAGGCTGCTAGGGTATCCTAATAATCCCTTTTCTCTGCATCGTAAGTACCATGAGCCAAGAATAAAACCATTCACCTGTAGAACCTCATATTTCGACGACAAAAGTTGTAATCAACTGAGAGAAGAACCCCAAGCTGATATTTTTAGTCTGTAATTGACAATTGACATTCTCTTTTTGACAAAAAGCAGTATGCTTTAATGTTGTATTTCTTCTTGTTCCATGAGATTCAAAGACAGACAGCCAAAACCCAGTTGTCAGGATAATTAGTACTGTAATAAATCTTGAAATCAGAAGACATGGAACGTTCCAGACACTTTAGAGGGCTAGAAGTATACATTTTGTTACTTCTGTTTGACTCCAAGCATGTATCATGGCTTTTAATCATTTTTCCTGGTGGTGTATATCCAGAGCATCCTATAGGTAGATAGCCCGATTAATCACGAAAAAAAGATATAAATGGAGTGAAAAATGTTTATCAAGATGACATTGGATGTGGGAATATACAATTGAGTACTTTTTGTTATCATGGGAGGTGTATTAAAAACATGGTCTCTCAATATGTGAGTGTCCATGGCGGTGAACTGGTCTAGGATTTTTGTAACTCGATAATCTGAGGGATGAAAGTACAAGAAAGGGAGGATTAAAAAACCAAGACAATACTCAGACCTCTAATATGCCCTCTTTGTTCTCACTTTGTCCTTCTCTAATATTGGATACTATGAAATCCTTCTGTATGTGAGGACCATTGTATTGGAAAAAAGTAAAGGTGAGAAATTAGTGGTATAAAAGACAATAAAAGCAGAATTGAAACCGGGGTAAAGGCTCAAACAGCTTTATCACGTCATCCGAATCCTGCTGTGCACTTTTTATTGCAGTGTTCTTAACAATATCTCATCTACTGGTGCTCGGTCGCACCAAAGATGGAGTGATATAAATCAGTACATCTTATAACTGGACAAGTCGGGGATGAAAAGCTGAAAGTGAGATATATAAGAAGCCTGGTGAGCCTTTTA
Organism: Yarrowia porcina; assembly: GCA_900519025.1. Classification (NCBI taxonomy): domain Eukaryota; kingdom Fungi; phylum Ascomycota; class Dipodascomycetes; order Dipodascales; genus Yarrowia; species Yarrowia porcina. Next base: position 1,940,275 of record ULGT01000001.1, read on the forward strand.
TATCTGGAGGTATGTAAAATACTACTCATTTTTGTTCCTAATATATTACTACTCCTGAACTACCTTCTGTTCTGTGAGGGTCCAAGAGCCAAACTAAGGCGCGGGGAGAATTCGATATATTAATGAATAAAAGATGGAAAAAATTAAGATGAAGAGACTGCGTCACTCTTTCAAGCATGTTATACGCAGCTGACCACTTCTTAATGTTTGAAGCTCTCACTTTCACTACATTTCTCTCATTCCTGTCAGAGTCGTAAATGGAAAGACGCATTCCTGGTGTGAGGGAAACTTGGATAGTTGTGCAAAAAATGTGAATCAGAGCAGTTGCAGGAGACAAAGACTTTTCTTAATGTACACTGACTCGATATGTAGCTCCTTTTTCTCTGTGGAGGAATGTTAGAGTGAGGAATCTTCATTTGCTAACAGGGGTGGTGGAAGAGAGCTTAGGAGCAGGAATACTGGCCTACTTGAGGAAGAAAAGTTGAAACTAAGAAAGGGGAAAACATTGAGACTTTAATGTGGATTATATTATGTGACTGACATTTTTTCACTGGCACTGCTGTTTCTTTTCCATGCTATATACCTCTCTGTCGAGTGAGATCATGTCATTGAGGAAATCGTAGAGATATAGAGAGGTAAATAGGGATATTCAAGAGAAACCAAGTAAATATGAGTAGAAATAATAATGATAAGAGGCCCTATGTGAGCACTGTGAATAGACTCACTTTGAATACTGCCTTCTGTTCTCGTTCCGTACATATAGCCACTGCCAGTACTCTGATGGACGTAGAGGGTACTGAAACCAGATTTAATAGAACCAGAGAATTGAATTCCTTGTAAAACAACACTGTCCTGTAATATACTAGAATAACAACTCCCTCACATCCCCTAGGTTAAAGGATCGTTTATTATTGTATTTCGTTTCCTTACCGAGATAAAACCTGTAGATAGAGGTCTTTAACAAGGCATAAAACTTGTCTGAAAACCTAGAAAGCATACAGCTATGAACTTATCTACTGTAACATCATTTCATGCTGGTATTGGCATCTAATATCTAATATTCTCACTTTCTTGTGCGATTCTTTCAAATGCCCACTTACAAATAAGCGAAAATACACGTTGGTAAAAGCTACAGGCACCCAGTAAAGTCAATAGATACTCTCAGATTGTCTAGTAGCGTACTACTGACTCTTTCTTTTACCTACTCAATCTCTCATTCATGAGATAAGCAAATCTCAAGATCTTACCTACTTGCTAGAAGTCACTTAGAGTGCCTCAATAGTTCATTTGAGCGCAAAGAATATCATAAACAGATTCTCCACTTCACATGGACTCAAAACCCACTTCAGTTTCTCTTAATACATCTTTTTACTGCATCTTACCTGTTCTACTCACTCTCACTTATCCTGCTTACTAAGCCTAACATACAGTGTAACATAACTTGTGTCTAAAAAGTATTTCCATACAGCCCCTTCCCCTTCAGGTAAGCGCCCGCAGTGTCTCACCTGCTAGTCCCATCTCAGATCCTCGTGAAAAAAAGCAAATTTCGAAAAAATGTGTCAAAAGAAATGTGTCAAAAGAAATGACTGAACTTTGATGAAGGGGGTGGGAAAAAATCATATAACTCCAACGAAAGGTGGTATCAAGGATAACTATTGCTATTGTGTTCGGGACAAAATTCTCTTTCGAATGATACCAAACACGGATTATTTCAGTCTATTTTTAGCCCATTAATTCCGGTAAGACCTCGGGCGGCTATATGTGACACATTGTGGGGCATCGCGGTTAGTTCAGGGGTCGAAAAGGGAATAAAGGCGTGTGTGTTCCAGAAGGAATAAACCGAACTATACTTGTTTAGACCATAAATGGAATGTATAGATTCCTATAGGAGAAATGTGGAGAAGACAACTATACGTCCCCAGAGATATTATGTCAGAGAAGAATGTGTGGGGTAATTACGTCATGAGAGAATGTAGACGAAGGCGGTGATAATGATGAAGGATTGTTTCCTAGCGATATTTGTGCTACTTCGGCTGCACTACTCAAAATAAATATGGCTTTTCGACATTGCTCTTTCGTTTCTTTTTCCACTTGACTCTCTGATATTATCTACAGCTAGCATTCATGGCGGTTGAGTGGAGGCAGTACACAGTCAATGATCCAAATACAGTCAACATATATTACATTCCTATTTCAGACAGATACATTCTTGGGTGCTACAGAGGTATGACATCATAGCTTCTTATCTTCTCCACTCTCCCCCACCCATGCCATGACACATTCGTATACGAATGAACTTTTTACGTCACAGTGGGTCCAAGCACTTTCTACGTTTGACGTCGGAGTCTTTTCTCACTTCTTTTGACAGCCCTACGTTTCAGACCAGTGCCTGTGTCAGCTGTCAAATTTGGGGAATGGGGAACCGCAGTAGCGGAGAGTATTCGGGGTGGATGGATGGCTTTACCTGAATTGTTTTGTACAGTATCGTGCTGTTTTTATTCTTCTGTTTTTCGTTTCGTATTGTTCGTATTACACTGTTCATATTGTACAGTCTGTGCAGTCCCCTATCTGTTCGATGTTCGGTTCCATCCTCTGTTCAATGTTCCGTTCCATCCTCTGTTCGATGCCCACTTTCATCAATCATCTTCAATGAGAAGCTAAAACAATGTTACAAGGTGGGAACCGAACATATGTCATTATTTCCGCGGATATTTCATTTTTCTGTCAATTTTTTCTGTCAATTGTCTACTGCCAAATTTTGCCATTCCCACGTTTTATGCTGACATTTATTCTTTCCATTGTTCTCCCTGCCCCTCCCAATCATACAGCTTCCATACAGCATCTCATCTCACCTCCTGCACCGAGCTCCTCCTGCATTTGTCTTGGGTTCGAATACGGCCAACATCAGAATAAGACAGCAGGCAGAACTGGATCAAACAGACTGCCCAGAGTGAGGTAAGGCATCTTTTCAATACCAAAGCCTTTGCCCAGGCATCTTTTCTGAACCAGATTATGTTCTTCCACCAAAATGACGTCAGCATACAAGGACTGCCATACAAGTATCTCAATGAAGAGTGTCACAACTACGACGTACACTGAAAAAGTAACGTGAGTAATGACAACATGGTGGTACGGCAGTGACCCACTGTCTTTGCCTACAAATTGAAAAGGCACACTAAATATTTCCTCGTTTTGTAAAGACACTTCTTGGTTACAACTCATCTGTTTCGTCTCTCCCACGCTTAAAGTAAAGCAAGTGTAGCTGTAACAGCTCTCAAAGGTGATATAACAGGAATGTGACGAAATAAGTCAATGTACTGTCCTGGACTTCGTTTCCTACTTTATTTCGTCTTTATTAGCTGACCTCATTGCTGCTACCTGGTAGGTTACCAATCTCACTGCCAAATGTACGGTTCCCTTTATATTTTGGATCTTTTCAGTCCATCTCTTAATACAACAATGATCTTGTTCAATACAGCGATGCCCATCAAACTGCCCTACCATGTCTGACAATAATAATACCAGTAACTGACACACCTGTGATGCCCAAAACTCCTCTTGATATTAAATTCATACCATAATAAAACTTGAACACCAATTACAAAATGTGCCATGACCCTTTACTAAGCGATACGCCATGACGTCATAGAACTACCACATCTCATTGAAGAGTGTCACAACGACGTCATACACTGCCCCACAAAGGTGACGTTAGAACATTGTGACTTTTTGACTGAAGCACACCGACAGTAATGACCCACTGTCCTCACCTACACTTTCTCTCTCTGTCATCTTTGACTCTTCAACTACTTCGACTTCAATTGCCAACTTTACATCTCAAGGCTTCTCTTTTACAAGTTCAGTTGTCAACTTTATGTCTAGACACTTCACCCAATGTGTAACTCCCAACTCATCTACACTCCCGCCCTAAAGCTACAACTTCACCTTTGATGTTTAATCATTTCTATAATAAATAACAGCGCTAATAACGAGTGCTCAGACCTGGCAATTATGAGCGTACTCAACACTGGATTCGGACCCAAAATACTGGCTCGTACCTAACGGTACTCGCCCGGTACTCGAAAAGTGCCGATACTTCACTCGCCCCTACGGTGCTCGCTCAGTATCTGGGGAAAAACTTCTTCTGACTCTCATCAGCATTAGGTCGGTTAGTTCGAGGCGTATCGTTGCCATAAAACTTGGGGTTAAACTCCTCATTGTGAGCAGACATGTTTCCATGAGTATCCACGTCTCCAGCGGGGTTTGTGTAGTCGTACAGAGTATCTTCTGATTTTCGAGGACCGGCCATTTTCGCAGAGTAGTGGGCTCGGTTGTTATCCTGGAACACGTTCTTGAAGTAGTTCTTGAGAGATGTCATGGTGTATCGATTGATGTGTTTGTGTTGGAACAAATGTGTTTGTGTTGTAACAGATGTGTCTGTGTAAGAAGAAAATATCCGTCCACCCTCCCCTATATATACTCTCTCCACCCCGTTACAGCCCCATTGTCATCTTCATTGTTCGGCAAAATGACACATGTCTAGACCGCCCTAACTTGATCCACGTCAGTTGATATCACTGTACAGCACGGTGCATACAGAAAGAAGGATGAAAATAGAACACTGTAAGGTGAGTCAGGTTGTCTGAATTGCAGGTTACCGCATAGCACTGCACTGCACCGCATACACTGTACACGAAAATATTTAGCAGTAATATTATTTCACATTTTTTTCACCCATTTCAACCGCACCCTATCACCTGCTCTAGACCCCTGATATTAAGGTTTGGATAAGATTTGAAATAAATAAACTTCGGGGTTAGGGCTCTTCCGATTCGGGACCAGATCTAACGTCAGATTGCGGGCCTGCATATTAGCGAGGGGGGGAAACCACCTGCCGAAAGTAGATGTGTCAGACGTGTCTTAGTCATCACCTGAGTGAGTACTAATTTCTTGGTTACGTCATCTTCTTACATGCTACTTGTTTAGTTTTGCTTACCTAATCTACCCTTTCGCTGCTTACTCACTCCCCCGATTATACATCTGTGCCGCACGCCAGGGGCGATGAGGTGTGCATGTTTCGATTGGCGGGAAAAAGTAAACATGTGGGATCGCGCAGGGGAAGAGAGAGACGAGAGGAAGAGAATGAGAGCGGTTTGGAGAATTTGGGACGAGTATTGGAGGTATTACGGGGAAAATAAATTTTCTAGATTTTGAAAAAAAATTATTGTGTAGATAAATCGACTTTTCAGGCATGTTTTTCTTCTAAAAAGTCGACACTCGTGTTCATGGACCCCCCTTCTCTCTTCTACGTCATTCTTTGGCCGCCAACTTGTTTGCAGATAACTTCAACTCTGTCTATTCTTGGTGAAGAGGTAGACGTAAGAGAGTCATTATAAAGAGGTGATTTAGTGGTCCGAAATAGAAGTTAGATACATAGAAATACTCTCCTCGGTGCGCTGAATCGACTGGCCTAGCTCCCATCCTTCTAGCTCTTCTACTTCACATTCTATCTCCACTCTTCTCCTTCTTTCTAGATCTACACATATCATGCAAAATAACTCTGTTACAAGGCCAGTCTCATGTTGAGCGTATTCCAGGTCCCCTGCCGAGTCTCAGATGAGCGCGAAAAAACACCAAATTTAAAAATGAAACAAAAATCAAAGAAATCCGAAAAAATGCGTGAAAATAGAGGGACAATGGAATGAAACGGACAAGAATTGAATAACCCTAAAAGACTATGGTCACGTGACGTGTAGAAGAGGATAAATCTCACTTGTTGTCCTTCCGGTCACGTGACATACCTATAAAGTAAACTTATAGCAACTCACTCCAATAGCCGAGAAGACAGAGACGGGTTTGTGGGTTTTTAGCAAAGAAGAGAGTAGTCACGTGACCAGTGCGGAAGGTGAGTCACGTGACCGTGATTAAGAAATATGTATGACTCAAGTTGTCAATTAAAAACTGCTGCTTCTTATTGCCACTTGTTCGCTTACAAATGTTTTCTCTGCTTACAAACAGGCTTATTAATGCTACTGCAGTCTCTCTTCCTTAGTAATTCGCTTCTATTAGCCTCTAAAGACAGCTCTAGAAGACCTTAGAATGCGTTCTATTGCTAAGCAAAAATATGCATTCTATTCGCCAAGCGATGAGCTGGAAAAAGTTTATTCGAAATGGAATGTGTGGTGGAGAGAGGATGTTACAAAGGGGAAAAAAGATGGAAGGGTTTGCTTTATGAGTGTGATTTGGATATTGTGGGTTCTGTCTTCAGTCTGTACCAGTTTTGAAGAGTTTTGGGTGAGTTTTGGAAGAGTTTTGGAAGTTGAGATGGTGGGTGGATGAAGGATTGATTAAGACGGATATAACTTGGTTGATAACAGTCCTAGAAGAATTCTGATGAGTTTTCTGGATTCCTTAGATCGTTTGCAACGTAATGGTACCAAGTTTGATAATATTATCAGAAATTCTCCTATAGTTATGGTGTTCTGTTTCAATCACTCGAAATCATCAACAGACTTAGGTCTCTGTTGGAAATAAAAAGTTGTTTACACCCTGGTAATTACTTCTACTGAGATCCAAGGGACCATTTGATTGACTTTGCACTGCTCTTGTGTTTGTTTCTATCTTTTGAAGTGATATTTAAGAGATTACAGCAACTGCCAGTAGGTCCGAGGAGCAGAATACACATCAAAAACCTATAGTGAGAGAATCAGGCGTTATCTAGATGATATTCGCGTCATAGCAATCTCATATTGTAGTAACTGTTGAAGCTAGCACTTTTTACACCGTCTTTCGTCCGATATCTGCTTCTATTACGAGTGACTCTATTGCCATCCAGTTACTTCCAGAGAAAATGAAAAACAAAAGTCGAATATTAGCAGTAACCTGAGATGATAGTGAGTCTCCTTAATATATATTGACTCTCAATTCTGGCCCTATGTTACCCATGCGTACTTCTTCTTTACTCATTCATAAGTCAGGTTCATGCTCACTAAAAACCGTAGCAGTTTAGAATGGAAAAACGAATCAAATAAGTGGTTTGCGCGGCGAAAGAAGATGTTGTTGATGTTATAAGACCTTATAAGTCTCATCCAGCTACTTTCCAAGTCTCATAACGTGTCCGAAAGATGTTTATTGTTCTACTGTGTGAGCTAAAAATCTGGGACACCGCAGGACTGAGAGGGATCCTGTGTTTTGAGCAAAACAATGCATGATGAACTGAAATAGGAAGTATTTGGTACTTGTTCACGCTAACATAAGTCAATAAGCAACCTTTTATCTTTGCTGGTAACTTTTACAGCTCTTTATCATTCAGTTGTGTTGTGGCGTGAGGGGAAGACAGTTTGAGGGTGCGAGATAATCGGCTTTTCTGGGAAGGAAAGCTGATAATGAAAGCGAAAAGAGCGAAAAGTAGCTTTTCGGGTCTCATCATTAATGAGTAACTACTTATTATAGCCTCTAGTAACTTTTAATGCTATTTATGAGCGATAGGCGCTCGTAACAGAGGTGAGGTTATTTGCTGAGTTGAGATTTTTCGAATAATGGCACTAGAGCTGAAAACTCGATAGGGGAAGTGATGAAATGTCTTGTTTATAGTCTATCTCAAGTTTCTTTTTCCCTTTTCATGTTGAAGTTACTTCCTACAGCTCGATATCGCGGTGTTCTAGTGACAGCACGGGGTATCCTGTAACATCCAATATCAGTTCGGGGATACAAGCTATATAAAAGCTGAAGGTAGTTGTAAAAAGTACCTAGTGGTTCTATTTAGAGTACTGGCTACTCAATGAACTACTTTTTACAGCTACGCATCTCCAATAAAGGTATTAGTCCTCTTCCTTCTTTTTAAATGGGCTGGCTCTCAGAATGAGGGTCATATAGTACGGATTAGGGGTACGGGAATAACTAGATGAGTCTCACTAGAGGTTTTTGCTAGACTACTATAAAGTCACTAACAACTATTCTTACCCTCTTGCTTCTTTTAAAGTCCCAAATATCTCAGTTCTGGTGTAGCAAAATAGTGAGCTATCTTGGGGGAGGGAGAACTCATCATTTAACAAGATAAATTCAAAGTAGCATAACAAAGAGATTGTAATCACTCTTCCAAGTCATATGTAGCATATTTACTACACTTGAAATATCCCCTAATGTTTCCTATTGTCACTATTGCCTTCTCTTTCTTGAACATCCTTGGAGACAAAAGGTAGGTGTTGGGGTATCTTGATATATAGAGAATAAAAGCTGAATAGAAGTGGTATGATAAAGTCAATGCGTTTATCAGTGTGTGGCAGGCTATACTTGACTTCTTTTTGGACGGTCTAGGTGGTATTTCTGTCCTTTTCTCCTCTTCAGTGTGCATGAAGCTTTCCAAGGTAGATAGGTGTTAGGGTAAGTCGATTCATTAGCGAATAGAAGCTGAAAGAAAGTCAGAGAAAACATCATTATCACTACAAGGGTCACTCTTCTGTGAGTGGCACTCTTCTCAGGTCATTTATATGTACTATTGCTCTGGTTATCTCTTTATTAGGGCTATTTTAGTTTGGAGCCAAACTCAAGGTCTGGCATTATCCGATAAATTGAGGGGGAAAAGTTGAAATGAGGTAAAATAAATGGTATACAATGCTCTATAGATCTATTCATACTTAATAGTCAGTTTCTTATTGTTTCGGGTATGTTTTTACCGTACGTCTCCCTGTTCTGCCTCCTTCTTCAAGGGAGTTACATCTCAGGTGTGGGGAGAAGTCGACAAATGACAAAAAAAGAGGAAATGAAGTAGGAGAAGATACCAAGTGTGCTTCAGATAGACCGCTGATAAGTGCAAAACACTTATTATTGCTCTAAGTAGGAATTACTGCTATGTACCTCTCTTCCTTCCACATGATCGGAAAGAAGAAATCTCAGGATTGGAAAACTTGATAAATAGATGATTAAATGTTGAAGTGGATAGGTATATGTACCCTGGATGCTCTTCATGACTACTGGTAAGCAATTGGTATCGCAATGTTGTTTCTAGTCTATATTACCTCTGTATTCTTCTGTTTTATGAACATCATTGAAAGAAGATCAATCATTAGGGCCGCTGGAAGTCATATAACTAACAATGAAAAGATGAAATGGTGTAGAGGCTGCTATCACAAATATTTTTGCAACATCTGTTCTGCTATTCACAACTTTTTGCTACAACTAGTTCATTTCTGAGCGATAATTCTCTGACATCTGCAGATATCCCATAAACTCAGCCCCTAATATTATCCATTAAATAGCGACAATAACATGAAATGAAGAAAGAAAAAGCCTCAGGGATGTTTAATACGGCCTTTTCATGAGAAATGTGTAGCTATCTCACATATCTATTATATTTCTGCTTGGTTTACCTGTGCAGTAAGTATCGTAAATGGAATGACAAAATCATTCATATGTAGAACTCATAATATTGAAAGAAATAAGATGAAATGACATGATATATGAGCTTCACTTTGGCTCACTTGGATACAATTGAATAATCACTACTTCCTCTTGTCCCTGAATAGTTGTATTGCTCTATATTACCCCTTTTTATGCTTTTCGTGAACGGATAACAATTGCAGACGTAAGAAAAACTTGATGACGCGGTGAGAAAAACTGTTAATATGTGTCTTAAGAGAATCACAGTCTTCAGAAAAGCTATCGTGAGCTATTTGAACACTTATATACGTTTCTTATAGATATGATGTTGAATTACTCCCTGTCCTGGTAACCTTAGAAAGAATAATGGACAGTATTAAGTCAAAAAACAAACGACCAATACTAGGGAAGAAGAGTCCGAAACCGTTCATGGGATCTTCTTAAATCATCAATTACTAATGATTAATTTTCATTGCACTGTTATCGTATTACTGTGACATTTCACACTTCTTTGCGAGCAGCATAGAATGAGACACAGTCATGGACTGCTATACCTATATGAAATGAGTAACAAAAGATGAAACTAAGAAAGATGAAAGATATCTAATGCCTTTCTCGACTAGTTGTAGCCATTTGCAAGCTTTTTCTGTCTTTGAAATGATTATCTATCACTTCTGTTTAGATTGCGTCTGAATCTTACATGTGGAGACAGATTGCAGGGTTGGGTAGAACTCCAATAGATTACAGAGAAAAGTTGAAATCAAGTATAAAAAGAAGATAAATACCATTGAACAGCTGCTCTGAAATGTAATCACAACTTTTCCGAGTTTCTAGCTTATTAGTAGCTGCAGTTATCTCAGTTGTGTGAATATCAACGATTGAAAGAAAAATCAGGCGTAGGACTAAGAAGATATTCAATGAATCAAACAAACAGGAAGCTCGAGGGAACGCTAGTGCTATTAATGAGATCTACAATCAGTTACTTACAGCTTTTCACTGCTCCTAACAGGTTTTCTGTTGGATAACTCACTGTTCTGTAGGTCACAGCGAAAGACAAAAATTCGGGGGTTAGATATCGAATGTGACATAAAGTATGAATGTGTTAGGAACAGCGGCTCATAATGTTTCTTTTAGCTATGAATACGTATCAGAGAGCCGCTTGCTGTCTCAAATAACTTTTTTTACCCAATATCTCTCAGTTCTGTTACCTTGGCCTAGGAACCAAACTTCAGTCGTATTGGTAATTTGATTAAGTAACAAATAAAGCAAAAAGTAGGTGAGAGAAGTGGCCCAGGACATTTATCCAAGCTTAATTGCAAAGCTAGAAACTTGTTATCATTGCTGGTACCTCCAAAAGCTCTTTTTTTCTATGTTATGTTGACGGCAGAGGTGAAATAACAAGGAATATTAGCTCTATTCGTTCCTTGTAGTAGGGAATATATTTAAATGTTGATTGCACACGAGTACACACAGCTTTACTGGGCTACTAAATACTTACTGCTGCCTTTCATGCCTTCTATAACTATTTATGTGAGTATTCCGATGGCTGCATGGAGATTATCATAAGAGAGCTGGGTAATAAACTGGATTATTGACCAAAGAAAGTTGATGCAGATGATGAAAGATCATCCCAGTGATTTGAGACAGCTTCATCTATATTTCCTACCTTCTTTAATTGCCTTCTGATTTTGTGGAGATGATATACCCCTGGTTGTAGTACGTATAGTTCGAATCGTCACATGGGGAAGTGGATATATCGAGATTTTCACTGATAAAAATAGTTGTGGACTATAATAAGCCTGTCATAGCATATAAGGCGCTTATCATTAATCATTTGAGTACTTTTCTTCATTCAAAGCACCTTTTATCAGTCTTGATATCTCTGTTGTGTTACCACAGAAAAGTGACCCTTGATGAGGGAGGCATAGCTCGCTAGGTTGAAGAAAAAAACGATAAAAGGGATACAATAAGTAGCTCATGATGTTCATTAATACGTATTAATGAGTAAAAATGCATTTAGGGAAGACTCTGGCTCAGTTTTATGCCGTAATTCTTGCTGTTCTTTCAGCATCATTGCATAACCTGAAAAAAAAGGTGTAGGGAGAAATCTATTATATAGCGAAAAAAGCAGAGTGAAGGAGGCTTAGAGACTCACGACACGCAATATATCAGTACTTTCAGATTCACCACATCTTTATAAATAAGTTACATACTACGGATGCAGTTTTCTCTACTCTACGCAGCATTGATATGAAGACCCCTATCCTGAATTGGTATTATTCGATAAATGGGTGAATAAAAGTTGGAATCAAATCATTCAAGAGTCTTCTAATATACTTTACGTCTACCAGGAAATGATAGGCTATTTAAATTCTCTCCAGAAAGTATTAATCTTGCTCTCATCCCTGTTCTGTCAGCAACTGATGGAGAGACAAAGCATATGTAGTAATAACTCGATTAGCTGGCAAGGAAAAGACAAGAAAAAGTAATATAGAACAGTATAGACATCTTTGTAGCAACATTTGTGCAATCAACTACTACGTGTGGTTGCTGGTACGTATTACAGCTGAATTTATCTCTATTACTATATCCGTAGTTCGGAGAATATGTCGACCAAAAAGCAAATAAAACCTGAAATGAAGTAATTAAAAGTGTTCAGGACATTTAGACAGTCTCTAAAATTTCAATACTATGCCCTGTTACACACACATTACGAATTTCTGCTGAGTTTATCTCTGCTGTAAGTCTCGTTAACAGGGAGACAAAATGATCTACAGGTATTACTTGGTATTTTGAGAAGCATAAGTTATAATGAAGACAAAAAGATTCAAAAGACATCTATTGTATGGGTCAGTTAATAATGGGATATCTTTTCTAGTCCCTAAAATGTTTTATTCTTAGTTTGCTCTTTGTTTACGACTATGCCAAGAGACAAGTGCGTATGAATATGCCGTTGAAACGATACATATAAGATGAATTAAAGTAAGAAAAGGTGTTTATGAAGTCTTTTGAGCTATTCATTTCTGTTTGGCCACTATCCTCAGTTGCTGGTATCAATTGCTACCGGTACCGTGTAATTCACTTCTCCATAGCATCATATATTAGGAGTCAAAGGTCAACATAAGGAAAAGTTGAGTAATGACAAGGTGTGGCTCAAACCAAGTTGAACAAGAATACTGGTACGTTCAACAGACTGCTTTAGCAAGATTGACAACCACTTGGTGCATAGAACTGTATTACTGCTACAATTATTTCTGTTCTGTGAGCATCAAACTGCAACGACAAAACTGTCTTGATTAGTGTAGCTCGAGATATCAAGAATAGAAAGTTGAAATCAACACATGTAAGGGGCTTGTGACATTCTATACTGCTACATTAAATTAAAGATAGACTCTTGGATGTCTGTAGGCAATATATTGTTCTGGTATCTTCTATTTTGTGAGCATCAATAATGGGGAGGCAACTAATGACCAGCCATAACTTGGGCTAATGAAGGAGAAAAGCTGAAATCAAGTACGATAAAGTGCCAGTGTCATTGAGAGAGCTGTATCTGTCCTTCTGGCGATATTTTCTTTGATTGACTTGTACCACAGCCTCGTTCACCTCTGTTATTTGAGCAGAGTAAAGGGAGGCACAAAATCTATATTTCAGGATAACTCGATAAGTGGGTGAAAAAAAGAAGAAATACTATATAATGAATAGTCTATAGTCTATGTTACTGCTCTTAGAGTGGGAGCAACCACTTCTTCTTGTCTCGAATGTATTACTCCTGTTTTTATCTCAGTTCTTTCAGTAACTTGGTTTTTGTGACGAAATGCACACATAGGATTATCTCAGTGCAATGACAAATGAAAGATGACATGAAGTAATATAAAGCGTCAGGGACACTCATGTAACGTATTTATTACGAAATAACACTTCAAGTTGATGTTGATGCTCGTTTCTGCTGTTTTTACTTTTGCTACTACCAGTCCCGGTAGTATAATGAATGGAGAGACAGAATCACTGACACCAATAACTCGAAAATTGATATATAAATGTTGGAATGGAGTAAGACAATATATCTATAACACTCCAGAGAGATGTCAGTAAGTAACTAGCCATCTATTTCTGACTCTGGTACGCCCTATTCCTATATCACTCTCTGCTCTGTCTGCAACGCGTTGTAGAGGCAAAGTGCATGCGTTGAAATAATTGGTAAAATGCACGTACTTGTAATGAAATCAAATGAAGTAAGGTAAACGATTCAAAGCCATTATAAGTCCCCATTGCGTAGCTTACCACAGTTAACTTTTGCTAGTATCCTTGCCTGCTATTATCACTCACCACCTTTGATGAGGGACATAATGTTAACGTAATGATATCTCGAATACTTGAAGTATCAAAGCCGAAATGAAGCAGGATAAAATGCTTAGGAAGTCCGGGAAGTCTTTTTATTACGAATTACCACCAGAAGAGTGCAGTAAATAAGTTTTAATGCTCAACTTTCCTCTGTTCAGTGGGCATCCTGGTTTCCCGGAGCAGAAATACTTGCTTGGTACAACTCTGATTGGCAAATGATACATTGAAACGAAGATAGCGAGAGGACTTGTACTGTTTGCTACAGCACAAAGAATATAATTAAGAGCTTCTCGATGTTCCCTAGCTCATATAACTGCGATATTTCTCCCTGTTCTGTTTGCTTTAATTCGAAAAATAATGCAAGTGTTTCTATAACTCGGTTATTGAAGGGAAAAAGTTGAAAACGTGTGATTTAAAAGTCTTTCATCATCACTGGGGGGTATAAGCCGACTTTTGATAACTTGGGAAGGCCTCTTATTGATACTAGTGTTGTATTTGTCCGCGTTCTGTAGAAGTAACCAGCAATAAAAGATAACATCAACAGAAAGAAAAGTGTTAAGTCATGGAATGGTAGTAATACTACCGGTAGCGTGTCAGACATTTCATTTGGTTTCATTCAACTTTTTCTTACTCTTTAATCGAGTTCTTGCTGCACATCCATTTTGGTTATCAGGCAGCCCACAGAACATAGAGAGATAGAAGTGAAACATACTACTGAAGGGACACAATTGATGGGTTATTAGCTACTTGTAGCTACAAAAAGATCACTGAGCGCCTTTTGATCTTTCATTTCAACTTTTACCAGTCAAATTATCAATTTATTCTAACCTCTGATTTTGGTCTCCCACTATGATTCACACTAAAGTGCGGTGGATGTAGCAGTAAGAGGTTTAAGAGACACAAAGAGGTAGTATATTGTAATATACTAGCATCTAAAGCACTCAGAGAGCTTTTTTCAATTCATTTCAACTTTTTCCGCCCTCCAATTGATATTCTCATGCTTTGGGGCTTGCCTCTCAACCTAAGATGCTCGCATATATGAAAAAACTGTGATTCATGAGAATAGTAGTAACAAGAAGTTATGAATTGAAAATTTCAGGCTCTAAAGATGCCTAAGACGAGATTCCTCGCTTTATCTCTTCTTTTCATCGTCAACTAAGCGACTTACGATAATGCCTGTTTGACTTTCTTCCACTGTACCGACCGGCAGCCAGAGATATCGGCTTAAAAACAGTAGTAAGACAGAAGAAACCAAATAAAGTACCAAATGCACACTATTGGCCATACTAAGCATCTAGAACTCTTTATCTCTTCCATGTCCAACTTTTCTTCTTTAATTTATAACGTCTTCCCACCGTCCATTTTAAGTCTGATCTGGGATAAGAACTGTACAATATTATGTAGTCATCACCTAGTGAAAGCGCATCAAAGAGTGGCTACCTGTATACTGTGTGTCCTAATAAACGTCTTGAGTATCTTGATCTTTTACATTCCAGCTTTTCTCCGTCTTTTATCCAAGTTATTCCTACTGTACACCTCCTTTCTTCACATCTAGCGTGCTAAAAGAAGTAAGAATAAAGCTGTAGACTGCTAGGTCAGAGACAACAGATAAAGCCTCAAGAGCAAATAGTACTGTAGCCATCCAAACCATTTGGAGCTTCCCACTATACTTCATTCTTCATCGAGTTACACCAGCCCTTACATCTCAAGTTAGGATGTCACTTCATAGAGGTAGAGCTAGCAGACAATACAGCAATAATACAACTAAAAAGTGTTCCTTGTAATCCAATCAGCTTAAATAGTGTATCATGGCCCTTATTTAATTTCATGTCATTGTTGATTCGCTGATTTATTCGCATACTTCTATAGCCGATTAGTGATACAGACAGCACAGCGACAATTGTGATTTTAAACCCACAAGAGACTTATACTACTAGTCAGTTACTTACTAACAGGTATCAAAATTGCTGCAAGTCTTTCATCTGAGTTCATTTCAACTTATGTTCTTCATATAATCCTGTTACAAGTATGACAGTCATGGATTTTTGTCTCCACATGCTATACTTACCGAACCGAAGCAGATGTTGAAATCACACATAGAGAACATCTAAAAGTGACATTGCGAACAATCGACGTCTTTTAGATGCTCTCAGCTCTTTTATTATCATCATTTCAGCTTTTACTTGTCATCAAATTGAGATATCCTCCGCATGCACATCATCTCACCCAACTTGCTAGCAAAACATGACTTAATACAGGAATAGAATATACCAAGAACCACAAGAAGAAGCAAAATAAGTACTACGGACTACTATGTACACACAAGATCTTTTATGTCTCTTTATTTCGGCTTTTATCTCTTAATTTATTTATATACACCTGTGTCTAATTATGTCTCTCTATGTACAACACTCACAACAGAGGTAAATGTAGCAGAAAACAGTAACAACTGCAAAGAGAGATGTTACATGAAGAGAAACAGGCCCTTTAAACGTTCTGAACAATTTATATTTTTTCATTTCAACTTTTCTCCGTCTTTAATCTGAAGCATTCACATGTGTGCATGTTGCCTTAGTCAACAAGTTCCTGACTGAACAGTGATCAACGCAGGACTAACACATACTGGATAAAAAGAGGTCCTCTAGCTACAAAAAACAATTTCAGATATTCATCTTTCTTTATAGCATGATTTCAGCTTTTTATCCTCTACTTCTCGAGTTCTCCTGAATACGACTGCCCCGCCTTACGTCATACTCAGAGAACATGTTCATGTAGCAGTGGAGATCATCCTGAATAAAAGGAGCTAATGGATTGTACAGTTGCACCTTGTTAAACGTCCTAAGCCTTTTATCTTAGTTGAATCCAACTTTTCTTCGTCTTTAGTTCGGGTTAAGAAGACTCTAATTTTGGCTCTCAATCCATAATACCTACTGAGCAGGAAATATGGTAATAGCCGATACCAGAGACAAGACGAAGTTGCTATACAGTTACTAGTGACTATGAAAAAGCTCTAAAGTCTCTTATCTTTCTCATTTTCAGCTTTTTTTCTTCAGCCATCGAGTTATGTCCCCCTTTCCATAGAGAGACCAATATCATGACTCTGGAAAAACAGATAAGTGAGATATAAAAGCTGTAAAGACATGGAAAAGGTAGCTACCAGCCACCATAGTAGACCAAATTATGTAATAGACAACTTGATGGAGTTGATTATATAATTTGATGTATTTATTCGACAAGAAGCGTTCATCTTTGTTTTGTGATAATGTATAGGGGGCACCTACGAGGCAATTTATCAGCACTTAATATTATGGAAGTGTGAATACGGACTATTTCTTTGATAAAAAAGACACGTAAAATCTTCTTTTGCCATACAACTGTTTTGAACATCTACATTGTGGATATGGGGGGTATCCGGTACCTGGTACCTTCCAAAGAAAAGTGACTAATACAAGAGTACCAGTAGTGTGTACCGCCTACAAGAGAACATTGTCTGTCACAACCGATTGGCTGTTATGAAGTCTTCAAGGGTAGGTCCTTATGCAGGATTAAGTCGTCGAGACAAGTGATAAAAGTAGAAATGGAGAGTAGGAAGTCGTTTATCTTATCTAGATAGCAATTTACTCCTACAAGTAGTAACTAGTATCTGCTTTGCTGATGAACCAATGCTACATTAACTTCTCTTTTGTGAACTACCAAGGGTGAGAGGTAGATCATGGGTCCGCATAACTCGATAGGTGAAGCAAAAAAGATGAAATAAAGTGAGATGAGAAGTCTGTGATACTCTTATCACATACTAGCAAAGACAGATTAGTCTCCATTGTCACTGTAATAGTTTTTTGGGTCTTTATTCTTGCTTATGCCAACTCCTGAAAGGTAGAGACCCTACGCATGCTTGTGGGGATCTCGACTTGTTGACACATAAAAGCTGAAATTGATAATAGTAAAAAGCTCCTGACATTTTTAGGAGCTTATAGTACGTGACAGAGTACTTCTCTCTTCTGCTTGTACCGTTACAGTGTTGTTGACCTCGATTGGGCAAGCATTATTGAAGGACCAAAATCATGGATCTGGCGAATTACAACAATCGTAGAATAATAACTGAAAAGAAGTGTTAAAGATACCAATTGATGACTTTATAGAGATATAAGCTCATCCCTGCCAGTTTATTAAAATCTCTGATATAAATTTCAACAATAATCCTCCTTACCTTGTAAGCAGTCTATTCGAGTGTGAGCCATGGTTGATGGATTTGAGTAATTGTAGGAAAAAAGCTGAAATGAGGAGTAAAAAGAAGCAAGGGATTTACTTGATAGCTAATAGTAAGTATCTGGCAAGTTATTCTTACTCTTAGTCGGTACCACTCCTGTATTTCTTTCTTGTTATGTCAGCCACATCGGATGAAAAAATGCATGCATTAGAATATCTCGATTCCAAGCAACAAAAAGATCAATGTAACAAAGTGAAGCTTTCTAAAGTCCTTTTAACCTGGTACTGCTTCTATTATCTACCACATCTTTCTGGTACTATTGTTTAAGTTCGCTGTATTCATCTCTCTCTTGAAGCCTTCAGCGCGAAATAAAACCAAGACCTGTGAGGAACTGAATAAATAGCACAGGAAAGCTGAAATTAAGTATGGGAAGAAGAGTGCTAGGTTTCTCAGAGCCTCTCTAGTGCAACTTATCACTTCAATTGTTGTTAACTTGTATTATTGCTATATATCCCGCTGTTTTCTTAGTATCGAAATGAGGAGCAAATTTCACGGGATGGTACAGCTTCAATCGTAGAAGATATGACACTTGTAAAGAACATTAAAAAGCTCACGACATTTATAACAGCTACTTTATTGTAATATGCCACTTATTCTTGTCTCTAGCATGTTTTAACATTTCTTCTCTTTCTTCTGTCAGCAACTTACACAGGCCAAGAGCCATGCGTTAGAATAACTCGAATAAACGATAGAAAAAGAACAACTGAAGTAGAACAAAATACTCTGAGCGCTTAGCCAGCCATTATTGTGTTGCCTATTACCTCATTTTCCTGCTGGTATATACTACAGCTCCAATTTTCTCTGTTTTGAAAACATCAGATGTTCAGCGGCTAATCGAGGGCTGGAATATCTGGATTAAATAGCGATGGAAAGTTGAAATGAAGCACGATTAAGAAGTCTTGACATTAATATGGCTACTATAGTGCGAATTACCACTCTCTTTAAATGTTAGTATCCATTTCCTCCACATTTACCTCTATTGTAGGTTTACCAAAAGAAGAGCCAAAATCACTCGCTGGTATAACTCGATATGTTAAGGATAATAAGTTGAATTCAGTATGTTTAAAACATTCATTGTATGAATAGTGAACATTATTAGATACTATTCCATCTCTTCATGTTCCTAATCTATTTTATTGCTTTTTTTCTCTCTGTTCTGTCAACAACTTGATGGAGAGGCCATCTGCCTGCATAGAATAACTTTTAAAAATAGCAATAAAAGATAAAATGAAGCACTATAGAACGTTCACACAGTCTCCACGTGCTACTTAATACTACTGGCTACTCATTTCTGTTGTGAGTATCTTTCACTACTGATTATCTCTTTTTTCTGTCAGTATCTTACATATGCAAAATGTTGACGTATGTAGGGATATCTTGAATACATGAGAGAAAAGCTGAAATGAAGAATAAAAAGAGATCTGCAATGTCCATACAGCTCGTGTTAAGCGATTTACAAAGTATCTAAACCACTACATTCATCTGTGTTCTATGAGAACCATAGATAGAGCGACAAAATACTTTGTATTGTTAAAGTCGAGTAACTGCGAGTGTGAATATCAAATCAAACATTCTAAGAAACTAAAAACACTTTGAACAGCTAATCAAATATATTCATCAACTCTTCAATGTCATAACCTCTATAGTGCCTTGATTCTCTCTGTGCTGTGAGCATCGATACTGAGAGCTAAAGTCAGACATAGATATAAGTCGATAATATAATGAGTAAATCTATGAATGTGGGTGGAGAAGAGACCACAGAACAACAATACTTCTTTAAGTTTGTAATTGACTACTTCTGGCTACATTTGGTTCGTGGTTGCTGTCACTTTTGCCTCTGTCATGACGTCTTCATATAGGGATATATACAACTTGAGTCTTAATAACAGATATATGGGAAGAAAAAAGTTTTAGCGAAGTCTCAAACATAATCGCTGATCTTAATTGTGACCAACGTTAGATACTTTACAGGCTTGATCGTGTTTCTGGTGTATTTTTGGATTGTATCCCTCTGTTATGTATACATCATACGTGTTAGAAGTAGTATATCGCAATAGATTAACGAACGACAGCCGAATGAAGAAAATGAGAGAGCTACAGACAGAATTGACTCAGTCAATACATACTTTTCTACCTCTTGGTGTCCCTGATTGATATAGGTACTGTTTTTTTCTTGTAAATGCCGGCATAGTTGGAGGCATTCAATTCATGGTTCAGTCTAATTCGATAACTGTGAGAGAAAAGATGAATTGGGGATAGATAAGAAGCTCAGAATACTTTTCAAGGCTATAAGAAGCTAATCAACTACATTTCCTTGCCTGATATGTCTTATTACTGCTTATCACCATTCTGTCAGCGGCATGAGCCAAACTGTACAGGTAGGATAATCTCGACATGTGGCAAAGTGAAGATGAAATCAAGTAAGAGAAAGTATATAAGGCACTTATATGTCTCAAACTAAAAAACATTCCATTGCTGTCTGCAGTTGATTCTTATCAGTGCTACATTTGTCTCTGCTGTAAGTATCCAAACTGTAGAGACGAAATACTTTACAAGTATTACAAGTATAACTTTCGTATTGAGGAAGATAAGCTGAAATGAAGTAATAGGGGTTGTCTAGGACCTATCTTACAGGCGTTATTAAATAGCTAGCCACTTTTCCTAGTTTCATTATGTAGTATTTCTGTATATATTTCTGTTTTATCTCCAGCTGGGGGGAGACGAAATGCATCCGTGGGAAAAAGTCCGAAAATGGTCCTAAAAAGATGTTTTCGAGTGAGATTAAAAACTCAGACTATCTAGTAAGCTGGGTAGCTGTGGTTTGATACTTATTTCTTTTGCTAGTATCACTACTATCATGTTTCTCTTCTCTGTGAACATCTAAGATGGGGTCAAAGTGTTGGTTTATAGATAGCTTCGATAAAAGATGAGATTTAGGAGAAATGAAGTCAATGCAAGTGCTAGGAAAGACTAGCAAGCTTAAATTATAGGACTGATTGTGTTTGGGTGCAAACGTTCTTCTTACTACTTGATCCCCCTCTGTTCTGTAGGCAGTGAAGATGGATGGCGATATACTGCTTTGGTATAAATCCAGTCATTGAGAATTAAAACATCTTTCAAAGAATAAAAGTAGCTGGAACCATCTCTGGCAACCTTTATAAAGTGAACAACATCTTCTGTTGTTCCTCCTCTACTACTGCCCCAATTTACGTCGTCTTGAGAACATGAATATTCGTGAGGTTGAGCAGGCATGAGGAAATATTGATCAATTGACGGAATAACTTGGAAATAGCACAGGAGTAGTCACAAAATAACACTCTGCCGTTTGTTGGTTTGCAGCTGACGACTTTCGTTTGCAGCCAAGACCTTCCAGGCACATTCACCTCACTTACGTGAGCATTATAGATGAAGAAACAACTAGGTTTTGGGGTAAGTCGATTAATTGATAACGAAAACCTGTTTGTAACTAGAAGTGGAAGCTAGATAGACTCAGGGTATGCTCATAGCTGTGACCTCACTACTTTTAGATGCCCCCGCTATGTATTCATGTTGTAATTCTCCTATATGTTAGCATCATTAGTGGACAGACGAAACTTGATAATTTGGAATGATGGATTGAAAAGCGAAATAAGATGAAATGAGGTACTAGAGAGCGTCTGCGATGTTTTTGAAGGCTACTAGTAGGTCTTTCATGACTTCTTGGTCCTCTAATAAGCACCACTTCATTATATATCCCTGTTCTGCGAGCTTCTCACATAAGTGACATAAACTAGCCTTACGTAAAGGATTAAGAAATGAAGTAAAAAAGCTGAACTTGAGAAAGATAGGACCTCGTGGCAAGTTAGCTAGCTAGTAATATATGACCGTCGAGTTATTACAAGCTACAGAACTATATCAGAGCTGTTGAGCTTGTATATGTCAGGATTATGACTACTGGGAGAGAATCTGAGGTTAGAAAATCTCGTTTAGTACGCCAGAAAAGTTGGATTGGAGTTGAGTGCGAGACTCATGACGCTTAAGGGACTGCTATAGTGTTACCGGGTCAGTCAAGTTGCCGATGAAGTTATTCTACTGCTAGATTTTCTCCGTTCTGTTGGCATCAGATGGAAATGCACAACTGAAACATGAGATAGCTTGATTAATTAGCATAAAAACATGAATCCGAGTAGTAAAGGTGTCCTGAGATATCTGTATAGAGTATTTCTACATATCCTATCACTTCCTGTCGTCACTATGATGTTTTTATGTGCTATTGCCCTCTTCTTGTAACAAGTCAAATGCGGAGACATAAAGCAGGCCTATGAGTAACTCAAATAAATGATAGAGAAAAGCTGAAAAGCAGTTGAATAAAAGTCTCACGGTATTACGTCGGCTTTGATGGTGTGAAAAATAGTAATAGGTTATCACTTTTGTATATCCTTATTGCTGTGTTTGTCTTTTGGATGACCCTATGCCAGAGAGCATCATAGTGCAGGCTATACATCTTGAATAAGTAGAAAACGAAAAGTGAAATCAAACAGAACAAGCACAGGTAGCTAACCCGAATTTTAAGAGTCTACAATTGCAAACTAGCAAAAGTTGGTTGTTCCTGATAGTATTCCGGAGTCATCTCACCCTCAGTCATGTGAGAACTAGAGTTTAAGGAGCTACGAAGTTCGATAATGACAAACAAATTAATAACCTAACTGAAGGCATCGGCTTGCTACTCTGTCTTCAATAAAAATAACACTTTTGATGTATCTCCTACTTTTTTCGTACTCATCAATCCACTTCTGTTATCATGTAGTATCGTAGAACTGAGCTCAAGGTCTTATAAATAGGCAAAAGAATGCGATACCAGGAAAATAAGAGCATCATACCAGTCACAAAGACTAGAAATAGTCATTTGTTGAGTTTTTATTATTCCTGGTAACTTTTTGAGTCACTTCTCTCACTAATCTCAAGAGGAGGTTGGACTCAAGAGTCGGAACATTTCGATTACTAGAACATGAGCGGAAAACGATTGGTGTAAAGTGGAAGAACTCTTCATTAAAGGTATTTATAAGCCTGAGGCAACAACTCCCTGTTTTCTCTTCTGTTATTCCAATGCTTATGTTTACCCTTTTGAGAGAGCAACTTCTAAGGGATTGCTTAAAACTCAGAAAACTAATCTATTGAGGCCGAAATGAAGTAAAATAACTAACATATTGTTTGTGGTAGCGGCTGTTATACACGTGTCTATCTTTCATGTTTACTTGCAACTTTTCAAGCCACTGTTTCCCTGAACCATCTCTCAAGGTGGTCCCCAGACTAATTGAGACATTTTCGGTGAGGGAGCTTCTGAGAGATTAAGGACCTAGAAAAGTGAGAGAACTACTAAACTTGAAATCTCTAACTCCTATATCTTGGGTGAACATCTTATAATCTCCCTGTTGACTTAATGATAGTTCTTTATTGATATCAGTTACTATGGCCCCCTTTTCCATTAGAGAAAGATGTCACCAAAGGAGCTTCAAAAAGTGAAATCAATCTAACCAAATGGGTTTTCGTCTTTGATAAGCTATTACCCACGTCTGAGAGAGCTTTTGTTTCCTTTCCCCTCGTTGCTCCCTCTGTTCTTTCCACTTTCTAAGTGATGACAAATGGTGCGGTAGACACTACTTGTAGCACTAACAAGAAGAAGCAGAAGAGCTGCAGCTTCGGAGTGTTAGACTGTCATATTCTAGATCTATAGACTATCTGAAGCTCAAGTGCCCATCTAATTGTGTTTTATAGTCTCAGGTAAAACTTATCAGCAACACTTAGAACACATTAGCGACGAGAAAGATAGGGGAATAAGAAGAGCTGGCAAACAAATTGGAAGCTCAGGACTTCTTTTCTGAATATACTGCCATCACAGTCTCTTATTCCACTTATATCTCTTGATATATTCCCCTACTAAGGTTCTTGATCAAACTAAAAGGACTGGTGTAAGGAAAAGATCGGGGAAAGTTGATAAGAACATACCAATTATGTGTTTTCTATTCTTCACATGCTCTAGTTCGATCTGACACTGCAATTTCAATCATTCCCTGGAAATATTGTCTTCTTTTTCGACTTTCAGAAATATGCGTCTCTTCATTAGTGCGATAAGACGATGTAACACTCCACAAAAGCGTCATGACATCACTATACAGTCTTGCTATAGATTCTCCTGACCCTGCAAACTAACCAACGCTCAATATCGCACTTGCGTGGGCCCTAATCTACCGAAATAGTGTCAGTTGCATCGAGCAAGAAATGCATTGAGTACCGAACACCAGATAATAAATGCCTCGGATAGATCGGAAGATCGGGTATGTCGTTTTAGAGCACGGGACAGTATTCCAAATATGTATGGGCCTGTTGTTACAACTATTAGACGCAATTATACCTCAGGTCATATTTGAACAGTTTTTCCTTCAATCATATAATCTGATGGAATACGACGTGTACTCATTGCAAGGCTACAAGAGATATATTGGCAACTCTTCAATACTTTCATATCACCTCATTCGTCTACCAATCGCCGCATATGGCTCATTTTCTGCCTCTTTAGGAGCAGAAATCCGTATGTCACCACCTGTTACAAGTGAACCAGATCTAACGTCCCCTAATAAGGGCCAACTGGCTAATGCAGTAACCTGAACTACCAGGTACTGTAGCTACCGTTGCTACAATCTAACAGTTCGGTCTTTATCAATCATTATCTATAACGGAATTGTATATCTACTACTTTCATGGCAAGTATACGTTATTGGGTTATTGAAGGATATATAAAAGGAGGGGGTTGATACACTACTCCGTATTATCGCATAATAGTACACCGCTACCCTGGCTCAATTGTCAACACCCTCTTCACATTCACATCACCTTACTAAATGCGTCTACTGGCTCAATGAGGGATTTCTTAGCACTCCAACTAACGTATAGAAGACGCACCCGCAAAACGACTTCCAATGAAACATCCACTAATGTCCATACATCTCCATGGCAACCATGGCAATCCAATCATCTCGAGTCCTCGACCACACCTCCGCTCTTATGACCCCACTGCACTTGTTCTCTGCAACACTGTCTCTTGGCATATCGAGCTATTACGTGAACTGTCAAGGTACAAGAAGGTACAAGCCTTGGCACAGTGCTACTCTGCCATTCCACCGCTAGTCTCCATTATGTAAACGTCTCCACTTCCCCTCTACTGGTACCGTCCTTTCCCAACTACTCATGGAATCCCAACTCCCCTCAACCAATCACCATCCACTTATTCTTCAAACTAAAAGCTCCCCGATTGATCCTTTAGTCTCGTTTTTAGTTCCGTTCAAACCGTTTAGACCCGTTTGAACGCCGTCCCAACTCAGTCGACCTAACCCTCAGGACAGAACCATTCAATGTCGTAGAAGAGTAATCATTAATACAATGATACGATGTACAACGATACCACGGAAATAAATACACTTACACAACTACGTCTAAACTCTCAACTACAAGACACTAACCACACTATATCTCGTATACACTCGCAATAAACTCCCGCTCTCACACCCAATCCCTTTCTCACTTTTCATTCACTTTCATCGCTGCAAGTCTGACTGTTAGCGCACATGCTTCAAACTGTACATTTCTTCTAGTCTCTCCAACTGTAGACTTCGGCAGGGTGTACACATACTGCTGCAAATAGATTCTGTGGCCACAAAGAATGCACCAGTCGATTCCCCTCTCTTTTCTCCACCACCTCCGGCCTTTCCCCATCCACTCTCTCCCCTCCAGCCTTCTCCGCAATTTTTCTTCCATTTTTCCATAATTCTTGCATTTTACAATTATTTTATTCCCATTTTTAAAAATTTCCGCAAAATTCTTGATTATTTTCAAAACATATTTTAATACGCCCAGCAGCGCCTCCCAAACTCTCCCAAACCGAACCAAACTCATCCGAACCAGCCTAAATCATCTCTTAGCCTACATACGCAGAACCGTCGAAAATACGCTAGTCCAAGTCCAGACAAGAAAATTATTAAGCTTTCAATAAAGGGGTAGAGGGGTGTTTGTATAATGTTCCTTACTCATCCCGCTCCTCTACAACTTCCGCAGCTGACTAATTACCCAATTCCAAACCTACTAAACACGTTTTCCAACCACCTGCCCTTTTCCTTGTCTCCCTACAAAAAACGTCCAATTTCTCGTGAAAAAGTATATGCATTGAAATCTTATTTTAGTACGAGAAAAATATCTGGAAAATTCCTTTTCTCTCCAAATCTGGTAAAATTCGTTGAAAAACAAAAACAAATATATCATGAAGCTCTTTGCACTCCGCTCTTTCATTACATACCGTTAAATTACTTATATCCTCATTTGTACACCCCTCCAGCCCCATCTGACGCCCTGCAGACGGTAGCGTGACGCACAAACCTACTCCCTGAACCTACGATTGTCTGCATCGCCAATCTGGTGCCAAATCCAGTATACACCGGCATACGACCCCGGAGTGGGTCTTGTGGTCAGAATCCTATTTCGGATGTCTGACCTCTGTCTGACACCTATCTCAGACGCCTACAACTGTCTCAGCGAGTTTGGGTAAGTATTTATTTCAGGGCGCCCGGGCGGCAACAGCCCGGGCTGTTAGTTGTTATTATGTACAAATAAATAGTTAGCAGCGCTGGTCCGGCATGGCGGCCAGGCTTGGAGAGTCAGAGTGGAGAACACAAGAGTGGAGTAGAGTCAGGAGGAGGAGTGGAGTGGACAAAGTAGGCAGGGAGTGCGGTTCACGCCAGACGGCGCACCGGCTGAAAGGGGACTCCCGCGTACACACGCTCGAGTTTCGCTTCTGGAAGGAAACCGACAATCAGGGGCTAAGGAAGGGGGAGAACACCCGCCCGTCACAAACTGCCTGCATAGACAGGAATCTGTGCGAACGGGGAGTCTCGCCCCGGGCAGACCTACAGAGTGTGCGCCTCCTACAGAAGCATGGCCTGAGCTCGGCCGCTCAGGAAAGACCGCTTGTTGATGCCGGGGACCACAAAGTGGGCGGCTCGCTTCTTGCTCTTGGTCATGCTCGACTTGACAAACGACTGGTACGAGTCATCTCGCTGGAGCGAGTTTCGGAAGCCGCAGATGGGGATCGAGTTGTATCGCTCGGTCCACAGCGCCGAGTCCGACGCAGAGACAGAGTCCGAGTCCGAGCACGCCGACGAGTCGACAATGTCGTTAATGTCGAGCGAGGGCGCCTGGTGGTGGAACACGGGCTGCATCATGTGCTGGGGCATGTGCTGGGGCATCATCTGGGGCGCAACGTGGGCCATGGGCTGCACAGGGGAGACAGGCACGGACTCAACGGGCATGGGGATGAAGGCGTTGAGGGTCGAGAAGGAGCTCAGGTGCTCGTTCTTATCGACCATGGGCCATCGCTCGCAGCAGTCGTCGGCAGCGGAAGTAGGGGTGACAGGGTCTGCGTCGTGGGTGTTGTCGGTGGCGAAAATGTCCATAAAGTCAGTGTTCATGTTAAGCTCCTTCTCGGCAGCTCCGGAGCACACGGCAGGCTCGGCAGTGGGAGCAGAAGAAACAACGTCTGAGGTGTCAATAGGAGCAGACACAACAGGCAGCTGCTTAACCTCCTCGTCAGAGACATCGGTGTTGTCGGTCTCCTCAAACTGCTCGTCCAACACAGACAGGTCATCTGTCAGAACATCGAGGTCCAACAGACCATCGCCCATGTCCATGTCCACGTACTTGGGCACGTAATTGAACGAAGGGAGGTCGTCATAGTCGGACTCAGAGTCGTCGGACTCGCCAAAGGTGTTTTTGGCCGAGGTGACAGCGTCCAAGTCGTGGGCCGCTTCTGTGTCCTTGGGCTCGTTTGTGTCTTCAATCAGGTCAATCTTTTGTTTCTTGACGGCAGGCTCGTCGGCCACGAGCTCTCGCTTGCGCTCGAGACGGGCGGACTGTCGTCGCATGGAAGAACGGGTGGATACCATTGTGTTTGTGAATGTGGTAAAGAAGTATGGGGCTCCTTGGTGAGCGTACTACGGGGAAGATATATGGACTACTTTGGATAAGCTTTTTTTTTTCTCTCTTGTCTGTGGATATGCAAATAAAAGCCAAAGTTCACCGGTTCCTTTGTTGCCCATACTTTTAGCTTTGCACCATGCACAGTCTTAAAGGCCGTTTGGGTTGGTCCACATCCAGAGCTAATTTGGGTTGTAACAGGTCAGAGAGTGACGAGTAGGATGTTGTGGGTAGGAAAGTAATGCCGGAAATATTAGCATGGGCAGATTCCTCACGTTGAGAGGAGTATGTAGCTCTTTTCCCACTCAATTCTGACCAAAATTCACCTCTTCTTTCCTCGCCCCTTCCTCGCTCATCTACATGAGATGCATGGACTTTTCGAGTCAGTACAAACAAACGTGTTTGGTTGGTGGAAGAAAGACACGGAAGATGGTGAGTAAGCTGGTGGCGGTGTGCCACCCAATGTGCACCCTCCAATCATTGTCGATTCTTCTTCCCAGTCTCTCCCATTCTACCCGCTTCTATCGCCACTAGATATTTCGCTCACACCACTCTAGGTTGGGAGTATCAACTTAATTGGTGGTTGTATTGGGGCTGGTAGGATATGAGTTGGGTGGTGAGAGTGGATATGAGAGATGGAAGGGTGAAAGTGGTACCATTAGAGTCGTCTCTACAAGGAGAGTCCAGTGGTATTCTCCAATCTCCAAATACGTCATTATCCACTCACCCAAATCCATCGTTCCATTTCTGACTCTCCCCCCACTAGCCACTGATCGAAGACAGACCCGCCAAAGTGAACTTGTTTGTCCAACTTTGGAGTCAAGGCAACACCGCCGCAAGGTCATGTTGCTCGATGACAGTAGACGATACCAGATTTCTATACGATCCAATTACGTGGCTGTTCATGTCGACATATCGTGTCTTCAGGTACAGTACATCAAGAGCAATCAGCCCTATAGTGAGATACATCGCGATATGGAAAATGAGTAATTGTCAATATCAGTAAGTACTGTACAAACACAGCCATACTCGTCGCCCCCATCTCCACTCATCTCCACTCACGCCTACTGTCTCAGTTTCCTGCCCATCCCGGCTGCAGACGAGGTGGAGCAACGATACGAGGTACATGTTACGATAGAGCAGGGCAGACAGCCAATATCATAGAACTGATGCTAGTGCAAGATACGTTGATGGAACATTGATACAACAGCTTGTAGTACCGATAGCAAGCAACATAAGCAACATGGTGTGGTCACGTGACCGGGTGTGGGATTCCGCTCCACATTATTCTACGAGACTTCCATGTCTTGTTATCCATCCGTCTACCCGTCCACGTGTGGGTATCGGACCGAAATAGTGAGCTGAGTGGGTCTGATAACAGGTGGAGTACTTTACCGAGAAGATGGGATGTTTGTGGCTGTGATAGATATGTACAATCGCTGGTATCGTACTCCTCTGCTGGCTGCTTCGATCGATACTATGTCTTGTATGACTTGTTGACTCTCCCTGATCCACTTAAGGCACCACTCTAACAATGGGTGAGACAAAGTGGACATGGAACATTAGAATCAGACATGGATAAGACAATGAAACGCAATGGGAAGTGTAAGCAATGACGTCGACGCCTGGTAGACAAAAGCATTCATACTGTACAACAATATATCCAATCCTATACCGATCTATTCCCTCACCAACACCCCCACTCTTAGCACCATCAATGTTGCATCGACTGCTGCTTCTTGTGGGGAACGTATACGCGGGGACAGTTGACCTATTTGGGCGTTTGGGGATGAAGAGGAGTATCAGTTTTATTGTCTCCATTTTCAGATTTATTTTTTGACTGGTTTTGTCAGTTATTTTTCACCTTTATTTCATTTATTTTCTTTTCTTTTCTTTTTATTATGTTTTAAATATCCTCCAATAACCAAGTCTTTATTCTCCTTCACCAGCCTTCGCCACATATTGGCCGCTTTTTGTTTTATTTTTTCCCATAGACTTTGAGCTTGTCTTTGAGTTTATAGGTGGATGGGGAGATGAATATGAGATGAGTATGGAGGACGTTGTGGAGGTGTAGGAGGTTGTTAATTAGTGCTACAATGATCTCAATTGGTTCTCAATTCGATTTCCCTTTTTTCCCGAATTCTTCCAGATTTTTTGTGATTTCTTAGTCATTATCGTCGTGTTTTATTCACCGCCCCGATTAACTCAATTATATAGCAAATTCCACCCGGAGAGAATCAACTCTATCTTCTCTTGCTTAGCCGTAGCAACGGAGCTAACGAAATACCGACTTGTCGAACCACATCTCTACCACATCTCGTTTCGTGTACCAGGCACATTCCGGACCCACAGTCCAGCATTTTTGGTTGTGCCTTTATGACGTAAGACGGTGCATTTTGCAGCTGCACTGTGCCATAAACTCCAACGGCAGAGGAGGAGGAAAGCCAGGAAGTAAGGGGGTTGCTCAGGTGAGGCAATGGGAGATACACGAGGTGCTGGATAATATTGTGCTGGTTTTGGAGATATTATTTCGCGTTTTTTGCCATTTTCAACAATCTACGCTCGTAATATATCCATTATTATTCTCCCTGTTGTGCCCCCTTTTCGTGCATCCCAGGAGCACCCTTCCACCTGCACCACGCAAAGACCGTATCCCGAAAAGTCGGAAATGCGAACTGGCATGCGAAATACGGAAGAGCGGATAGAAGATGGGGAGACGAAAAATCGCGAAAAATCAGCTAAATTCGTTTTTCGGAAAACACCACAAACCATGAGACCGTTATCTGAGACAAATAGGGGTATGTAGGAGGATTGCGATAGTTGCCAAAGTAACAAGTTGGCAGGGTGCGATGATACATCCCGATTATGTTTCGTACAGTCATCCCTACATACTTGAGAGTCATATACAGTGTCAGACGACATGGTGGAAGTATGTACGATACGATATCAAAACACATTAGTCATGTAAAGTACCCCATTCTGTCCGTACAGTGGCCATCCGAGGTCTACCGTGTTCTCGGTTATTATTGGTTTGTCATTTTTTATTTTTGTTCTGTTATAGGCTTGCCATTTGTCTCCTTCTGGTTTGCTCCTCTAAACTCCAACCCGTTCAAGCTCAAAGTCAAGGTCAAGGTCCAGAAAAGTTCAACGTCGAAGAAGGGAAAAAGAAACGACACGAAGAGGCAATGAAGAGACTAAAGAGGCGAAGAAGAGGCGAAGGAAGAGGCTCTGGTGAGGCACGAAAGAAGAAAGTAGATGAGCCTCGGTTGAGTTATTTAGGTATAGCGATAGTGCCAATTAATAGATTACGTCATGGCACTATTTGTGTTGCTATAAAGTCGTGTCTTGAAGGACATTACTCCTTTCCCCTTAGATTATAGAATGAGAGCACTCCTTCACTTTACTTCACTTGTACCCTCCTTCACTTTACACTTGTCCTCAGCCCACCTTGAGAGTCAAGACAGAACAATGAATGTCAATGTAGAAATGTCACTTATCAGAGGTATGGACGTTTTTGGCTGACGTCTCTACCCTCCGTGGAGACATCTAGGGGTTGCTTTTTGTCATATCAGTTTCTCGATCACTTGACAGGTCTCCTTACACTCTATACCTCTACTTTCATCATGGTTCACTGCCTGTCATCGATCTTGCTTTAAAGCTTGTGGCATGTCATGAAGATGAAGGAGTCTTAACACCACAACATAGCAGCACATCTATAAGCACCAATACTTATCCAAAATACCTGAAAAATGTACCACCTCTTTGCCAGTCGCTTATTCACCCTCTATTAGCCCATTTCCACCCATTTCTGATCGTATTCCACTCACCAACTTACATACCCTCTGCACCCTGTATCCTGCTCGCTTGACCTCTTGCAGCATGTCGATCAGTGCATCTCTCATTCGGCATTTTTCGAACAGCCACCGAACCGTTGGACGCTGTATAGCGAGCGTACAGTGTCCCTATAACAGATGAAACAGCTGGATCGCAGATTCGCTTTATTTTCACATACCTCACCGTTGAAATTACCCCAACTTGGATACATCATGTGGCAGGAACATGTCAGACACATTTCAGACAGTTCAAATACAAAAACTAATTGGTTTGAGTGTTGCTCCATACTCACGGACCGCTCTTTGCACCCGAGACGTGATATTGAACGGGCGGTTTTCTTTTTCCCTCAGGAAGCCGGATTTTCCTTTTTTCCCAATTAATTTTCTTTTCTCAACAAAAACACAAAATTTCATGAAGAAAAAAAATAAAAAAATTAGAAAATGGAAAATGGAGAAAAGAATAGAAAAAAGGGCACCCCTGACATCGGTACACTATTCTTACAGGTCAGAAGAGCGGTTTCCATTTCTAGCCACGTTTTTCCACGTATTCCCAACTTTTAACGATTTTTTTCTGGTTTTCCCCTTTTTCAATTTATTCTTAAAAAAACCGCCAAAACCCAGTTTTATTTAATTAACCTCTTTAGAATTATTTTTTCACGCCTAAAAATCTGCACTGTCGATCTACGAAGACGGCATCATTAGCCGACAAATCTTTCAAACCAATCTCTTTCTATATACTCGTGGGGGTATCAAATGTGGCCTTCCAAAATGCATCAGTCTCATTAAATCAGTGTAAGTTTAATGTTCATAGAGATGTCAGTCCCTCAAACAGTGTGAATATAACATCATTTGCGGGAAGGCCTCTCCTGACTACCGCCAGTAGCGATATCCAGTAGAGCAAGGAGGTTCCGGAGTTCCGAAGAAGTACGGAATCAACCCTAGAGGAGACATGAGTCACGGCATGTCACCTCGAATGGACAGAGAAACCCATAGTGGAATTCCCTGCACGACAAAAAGTCGTATCACAACACCTATGTTAGCGCGCTCAAACAACAGAAAATGTTGTGTCAAAAATCTCAGTTAAGACCGTATCATCAAGCGCAAAAGACCCACGCCACTGTACATGTGTGGCGCTTTATATAAGCCAGCTGCGTATGTCCGCCCGGTCGAAAAATCATCTTTGAAAACAACGTGTTCTCCTTGTGGAAAAACAACCCATTCGTCCTGTTCTGTCTCACCTGCGGTTAGCTAAAGTCATTGATCGTGAAACATATCGTCCTCGAAAAAGTCTTCATAAAGGCTTAACGATGCCGGTTTATCTTCACAGAAGTCGGTTGGAACAATTGGTAAAGTTGTTAATCATTTGAGTCGCGCCTCAAGGGGGATGGGATACATACCTTTTCGAGTCGTTGTGTGAAGAGGAAGAGAGTCTAAGGTTGAGTATATATGGGAGTGATGAGTGGGCCGGGTAACTCAAAACCCTAGAGTACATTTCAGCACGGTAATTTTGAGAACGTTACCCTGAGAGGTGGCAAATGTGGCAAAACAAATGGAAGTGAGTGGAGAGTGAATTGAAAGGCATTCTTAGATGGTTTGATGGGTATTGCGAAGCCACTATAAAAATTGGGGTATGTCAACTTTGGTTAAAGTTGGCTAAGTAAAGTGAACGAATTTGGGTATAATTAAATTCAATTTTGGGTATTTAAAAAAATAAAGAAAAAAGAAATCGAAAGAAATCGAAAGAAATTGGAAGAGACGAAATGAACGAATGAGGCGAAGACGAGGGTCATCCTGAAGTCATTTTCTGAGTTTGACCTGCTCGAAATCTCAGCTTTTGAAAAACACCCCCTCCCCTCCTCTCAATATCCCCAACCAATTCAACGGACATAAACACGAAAAATGGGAAGAATAAATGCCCCAAAACAAAAATAATAAAAAAACGAAAAAAACAGCAAAATATTATTTTCTTCAAACTGGAGCCACATCCAACTTCCACAACCCATTTCTTCCCCTCTAATCTTCCTCCCGACACTGCCGCTCATGCCAGGCTAGCTGAGCTTGAGCCCAGAACCGAGCTGGACAGTAGGAACACACCTTGGGAGCTAGAACTCCGTGAGCTGTCGTCCAATGACGGTAGACGGACGCTCTGGTTTTGTACACCAACTTGCACTCTTCGATTCCACACAAAAAGAGTCCATACTCGTTCTTGGAGATTTGAGTGAGCTCTTCAGAGGGAACGGGAAGAGGGTTAGACACTGGGTCAGGTGTAGAGCTGGAGGATCTAGCACGTCCCGTTGTTCCGGAAACGACAAGGCCTCTCTCTTCCACAATAGGTGCAAGACCATTAGCCTTCTGATCTTTAGAACGACGAGGTCTTGAAACAATCTCTTCAGCCTCAGAAGTAGAAGTTTGACTGCTTTCAGGAGTGTAAGCCGTGTCATCCGAAGAGTGAAGAGTGGTATCTTGAGTAGATGAGACAGAGGTGGTACCATTTCTCACTCTGGATATCAACTTGGGATCAACTGTAGGCTCATATTGATCGGTAGACATTCTCACTCTGTTCTCAGTAGAGGTGTCCATGGTATCTCTAGAGTGAGTGTCTCTGCTGACTGAGTCTCTGCTCAGACTATCTCTCACAGTGGTATCTGAGTCACTCAGACATGATTCAAGCGTGTCATCAAAATCAAAATCTCCACCATCGGTATCAGTTTCTTCCTCAATCTTGACAGAGGTATCAGGTGTGGTATCATATGTGTGATCATGTGCCTCACAGGACACCTCATGTGCCTCTTGTGGATGTGCCTCACGTGCCCCATGGTTCTTAGCCACTTGTGCTTCTGCCTCACGTGCCCCATGGTTCTTTTCCTCACGTGCTTCTGCCTCACGTGACTTTGCCCCAAGTGCATGCCCCTTCGCCCCAACCTTCCCATCCTTTTTAGCACCCTTCTCACCCGTGACACCACTCTTGTGACATGAACACAAACAGGAACACTCCTTTCTCCGTCTCTTTCTCGAATACACCTTCTTTTTGATCTCCTCCATCTCCCGGTGGGCCTCCAGGAGATTGGTGAGCGTCTGTGGCTTCATGTGCGCCAGAATGGCAACGGGAATTGTGTTCATTTTGAGGAGGAAGAGAAAAGAAAGGAGTTGGGAGGATTCTTATATATTCTAGCTCATGTTCAAAATCCATCTCTACAGAGTGGGGATGAGGCTTGCATGACGAGTGCGTGAGATATAGCGGGAAATATGCTTAAATTGAGGTTAATTTAATTGCAAAATCAATAGATAAAAGAAAAAAATAAAGAAAATCAGAAAAAATAGAAAAAAGTGCAAACTGATATTTAGGGTAAATAAGAGGGAACTGCTATTTACAGCAGCTAAAACTACATGTCATGTATTTTATCATATCTCGTATAAGACCTTTTTTGTTTCCAAAACTTTTTTTCGAACACCTTCCAAAGTCATCACTACTTGTAATATCCTCAGTCAACTATAGTATAAGTAAACAAACAGAAAGAGAAGTTCAGAACATCATTATAACTAGACCATAAAAACATATATCGCTTAAGTGAATTCACAAAAGTCATATTGACTGGCAAAGAAATCTATTGAGACCACTCCCGTAGCTGTAGCATGTCTGTGACCCCTTCTATCCTTTTATCTCTTGCCTTTATCTTCAACTAACTCCGAAGTAATATACTACCACCCACTGTCCTCTTCTGTCACCACCGCAACACCACAAGCATACCCTCAACCACCCTTAAAACCCTTCACATACATTCTCCCCACGTTGACCACCCTCCCCAACTTACGCCATATCTTCCACATGTCTCCTTCTCCTTCTATCCGTGACGTTATGCACATATCCCGATTCCCCGTTCAGTTGCAGAAAAGAACATGTGTGAAAAGTGCAGCCACAGCACGTGTGATTGATCAAATGACTTTGGCAGACAAAAAGACGAGTATGTTTGTAAGAAAACCACCTAAAAATACACGTTCTACGGCCTTCTACGTCGTTCCACATCCAGACCACCCTCTGATTACCACTATTTGTCACTGCAAAGGTTCTAGGCCTCCTTTATCTTGCTGTCAATTTTTTCTGCCTTGGTAACCGCAATTAAGGGTCCACCCTGAGGTAGTCGGGGTCCGTATTTTAAACTTCAGAAGAGAAATAACGGTCACCAAAAGAAGAACAGCTAGAGGTGGTAGAGAGATAAAAAGTAGATAATTAGATAGAGAAAAATGAGCCCACTCTTGTGGTGCAATTTTTATACCTCTACCCCTTCTAATACCTCCTCTAACCCCCCATCTCCACCTACACCATCCATGCACCTGTTCCCAAATAGGCTAAATCTCAGATTTACTTTGTCGGACTCCGGCGGACTTTCAAGTCTCATGTATATAAATCTCGTGTCAGAAAAAAAAATGAAATCATCCTCCACACTATTTGAACAACGTCTAAACACGTGAAACACAACGAAAACACTTCAAAATCGTCAAACACAACCACCACACACCAAATCTCTCTGGCATGACTACTAATTGCCCCTCAGATTGTGAATGCTACACCATCACTAGCCCACAAACGGCGTCTATAAGTCCTAGTGGGTCAAAGGAAAAACAGCACTTTTCGTCGCATGAGTGTCTGGATGACTGTGAGTGTTATGAGAACGGCAACAAGTTTGTTTCCGACGCTCCAGCTCAAAATCCTCGACTTCCATGGCTGTCGACTCTTCTTCCTCTCTGGGTCTTCCTAGCTATGGCTATTGGCATCATTATTGGTAAGTTTGTACCTTCCGCAGGCCCCAATCTCAACAGTACAACTTTTACGGGTGTTTCTGTGCCTATCTTCATCGGTCTTCTGCTTACAATGTACCCCATTCTTTGCAAGGTCGAGTTTGAAGATCTTCCTAAAGCTCTGAAGACTAGAGCTATGTGGAAACAACTGCTGGTGTCTTTTGTAATCAACTGGATCGTGTCTCCAGCTCTCATGTTTGGTCTAGCTTGGGCTTTCCTGCCTGATAAGCCTGAGCTCAGAGAAGGACTCATGATTGTAGGTATTGCACGATGCATTGCCATGGTTCTGATTTGGAACGAACTGGCATTCGGAGACAGCTTCTACTGCGCTGTTTTGGTGTCGTTCAACACCATTTTGCAGATTATTCTCTTCCCTCCTCTTGCATACTTTGTGGTCAACTACGTTTCTCAAAACCACTTTCATGATCCTCATGTTGGACATCTCGACTACGGATCTGTGACCAAGTACGTGGCTATCTTCATGGCCATTCCTCTGGCTGCTGCTCTCATTACTCGGTTTTTGTTCAAGAAGATTCCCAACTGGAGCAAACATGAACATAAATTCATCCAGTGGATTTCTCCTCTTTCTCTCATTGCTCTGCTCTACACCATCATTGTCCTTTTTGCATCTCAGGGCGCTCGGGTGGTGGACCAGATCATTTCTGTTCTCAGAGTCTCGGCTCCTCTGGTCGTATACTTTTTGATCACCTTCTCAGGCACAATGTTCTACTGTCTCAAGGTAGGAAAGGTGAACTACGCCATCTCGGTGACCCAGAGTTTCACTGCTGCATCCAACAACTTTGAGCTGGCTATCGCCATTGCTGCTTCTCTTTTTGGAACCCAGGGAGGCCAGGCTCTAGCTACCACTGTTGGTCCTCTTATTGAGGTGCCTGTTCTGCTGGCCCTAGTGTACATTGCACGATGGTTGAGAGCCAGATGGGTCAAGAAGAACCCTGAGAAGGCCGACGTTTAGACCGAAGCATTTCACATCTCTTGAAATCATTCCAAGACTGATACATTCAAGTACATAGCATAATACTAATAGTTAGATGAAGAAGGGAAGAGTAGGATACGAAGGATGAGAAGCTGATATGAAGGAAGACTGAGGATGGGGGTATAGGTAGGTCAATGATAGGCCAGATAGGAGTTATGCTGGTTTTGATGGAGACGTAGGTGTACTTGTAGAACTTGAGGGTGCTCTAATACAGAATATTGGTAATCTATAAGAGGAAAAATGCGGTAGAGGTGGCACATCGATCCTGGTGAGTATACTGTTCTCTCTCGTTTCTCTCGAAATCTCTTATCGAGCGAAATGAGGCAAGATACCAGTAGATGGTTACATTTAGTTAGCTCCATACATGAACAGTAGTTGGACGAACGCCACCAAAGATGGCCTATTTCAAGTCTGCTGAGTCCACTGGTACATTTAGTTTTTCTCTAGAGCACTTACTAATGTTGATAAATGGGCCTAGGAACTGAAGTCCAGTACTGGTACTTTCTTTTAGTTAGCTCAATACTAAGCTTCTTACTTAGCCCCACTCAGCCCCACTCAGCCCCACCATGAGCCAGAGACAGTCTCAATTTGAGGAAGAAAATGGATCTATACGAGACAAAGAAGATGTCAGAGGTACCAATTGAGACCTACCCAATCTTCTGGTACCAACATTATACTTACAGAGCCATTTTTGATCTTTTTGACTGAATCACCATCACCCTCAAGTAAAACACCTCCTCTTAGTTAGCTCTCTACTTGGCTGTGTACTTACCCCACCCCACGCCTCCAGATCTGAAACAGTCTCATTTAACCTTGTTTATACAGTTGCTATTTAGTTAGCAATCTAGTTACTCCTGGCTAGAAGAAGAGCTCAATTCGCCCTGAAAACGGGTCATTATCTTTCCAAAACTTTTACCACTCATTTCTCACACTTGTCCCCCTCCTCAATTTTATTTCCGCGTGATATCCTCCAAATCCGGAGATTACAAGCTCTTAACTCCGACCTGCCTAAACAGAGGTTTGATGAGTAAGCCAAAATAGCCACGTAGACTGTTTCCTACTGCAGGGACTGAATTCCAGTGCCTCGAAATGGCATCTCCTAATTTTCCTGCGATTTTCTGTTTTTTCCCGAATATTACGGATTTTGGACGTTGATCACTAAATTGCGGATATAAATCGCGCTTATAGCAGCCAGGAGTGTAAATAGCAGAAATAAATTGATTTTAAAGAAATAAAATGAGAGAAAAGAAGCAGCAAAAGACCACACCCACTCTTGAGACAAACCCCGCTCTTCCCCAGCACTAAAAAGGAGCTACAGGCATTACGTTCAATGTCACTATATTTATGGACAAGAGATAGACTAAGTTAGTGTGGTGGTGATATGAGTGGGGCAACATAGAATGAGAACGAAGAGAAGTTTTTGAGATCTGAGAAGACTATTCGACTCCTCCCACCAAGTGCACCTCTTCTAGCCCCCCTAAATCTCTCCAACACCTCAGGTACCCCTTCTATACATCTTCTTTCCCGTCCATCCCATACGTCTCAGATGCATGAGCATAAACCTACTCTGCGTGCAGTATGCTGCAGCTCATAGCTTCCATACGTACACTTCATCTTTTGCTCAGACCCAGTTCAACACTACGTCTACTCGAGCAAACCGCCCGAAATCTACCGTGATGCTTCTCATACTGTGCGTCTATCTTTTGGGCGGCCTCACTTTTCTGCCCACCCTCATTTTCCTTTTGTGGAGGTATGCTGGTGATATTGATGGAGACACAAAACCACATGGAGACGGCGGATTTGAGAATGACGATGCTAGCGACTCGGAGCCTCTCATCCCCACCAATGTCACCGAAAAGCCCGTTTTTTCGGGCTGGGTAACCGTCACAAAGGAGTACTTTGAGTACCCCTCGGGAGACATTCCAGACAAGAAGGAGAACCCTTCAGCTTACACTTCTTTGTACAAGCTGGCTAACGGAAATGGAAATGGAAATGGAAATGGAGAGGGGGAAAAGGATAAAGACACAAACGCAGCCGTGCAGGCCGCAAATACAGCCCAGGCTGCTGCTCCTAAACCAAAACCAGTCAAGTCACGGTACTACGCAGAACTCAAGCTGGGAAACCTGTTTCTGTACAAGTCCGAGGAGCGGGATCTACAGCATGCCATTGTTCTCAACAAGTACAAGGTGCAGCTCTATCCCGAGTTGCCAGACGCAAACCTGCTGGCCAAACGGGTGGCGGTGTGTCTTACACATGTCAAGAAGGACTTGACCTATTACATTTTCTTGGAAAACTGCTCGCTCAAGGAAGACTTGTATTTCCGCATTGTCGAGCTCACGTGCCAGAACTCACCCATGGGTAAAGCCCTCATGTTTGACCATCATGATATGATCAACATCATTCAGAAGCTGCATTCATCGGACGAGAATCTCCAAACGGCGTGGTTCAACGCTCTGAATGCCAGAATGTTCATGGCAGCGTACCAGACTGACGCCTTCAGGGGCTATTTTGAGGAAAAGATTGTCAAAAAGTTGGCAAGAGTGAAACGACCGGCGTTTCTGAGTGAGATCCAGGTCACTAGAATCCACGTGGGCAATTCTATCCCCTTTCTAACCACTCCTAAACTCAGAGAACTCAAGCCTGATGGAACGCTTGTTGTAGCGGCTCATTTGTCGTACAATGGAGGCTACACGATTGAGATTTCGACCAAGGCCACCTTCAACTTTGGCCAAAAGTTGATCAACATCAAGCCTCGGCCTGTGACACTGGTGCTGCGACTCACTCTGTCGAAAATGGAAGGAATCGTTGTCTTCCAAGTGAAACCTCCTCCATCTACACGAATCTGGTGGGGTTTCGAGTCCATGCCTGAAATGAGTCTCAAGGTGGAACCTGTGGTTTCTGCAAGACAGATCACCTACTCCATGGTTACCAACGTGATTGAATCCAAGATTAGAGAAATTGTCAAGGAGAGTATTGTGCTTCCGTTCACAGAGGATATCAACTTCTTCCCTTCACAACCAGGCAACCCTTACAGAGGAGGACTGTGGCAGGATCATGTTGGCAAAGAGACTGAATTCGAGACCAAGGAGGAGGAGCAGCTTGTGGACGATAAGCTGGGCGATAATGACGACGAATCGCTGTTGTCCGAGACTCCCTCTCCTTCTATTCATGTCGGAATGCGTCATAGAACGTTCCGAGCGTCTCCTGAAGAAGATGAACTTGACAGTGCAGCAACTACAGCAGCTATTGGAACGACTCTTGCGTCTGCTGCAGCCTCTACATCCTCTCTAGCACACCCCTCAACCCCCGACCCCCATGACTCCATCAAGTCCAACAACACGACTACGACTAATTTTATGGGAACCATGAAGAAATGGGGCGCGTGGTACACTGAGAAGAAGGCTGAGGCAACCAAGAAGGCTAAGCCTGCAGGTGGATTTGCATCTGTCAGTCGGTCAACTACAGCTCCCAATCTCACTGCTGACGCTACAGTTTCTCTGTCTCCAGCAGCTGCCATCACTCACAGAAAGCCCTCGGAAAAGAAGGCTCCCCAACCGCACCATTTTCCTCCTGAAATGATTGATCTCATCAACGAGCAGGAACGTAAACGCAAGCTGTCCAACCCCGACCAGCCCATTGGAATGGAGATGCCTGGATCCCCTCCTATGCCTGGGTCTCCTCCCACTCTGCCTCCCAGATCAAACACTGCCTCCGTCGATACAGACAAGAACCAGTTTGTGAAACGGAAACCTGTTCGATCAGCAACTTCCGTGTCTCCCACTCTGCAGAGCAGTCCCACCATGCCCGTGGCTGTCCCTGCACGTGAGTCTGGCGTGTCGCCCAAACTGTCCCGTGACCCTATTGGTTTGGGTGTTTCACGTGAGTCTGGGGTCTCCCCTTCGCTGGGCACTTCTCCCAACCTGGCTCCCTCTCCTAAGATCGGGTCTGCACGTGAGTCAGGTGTAGCTCCTCGAATGAGCTCTTCTGTGGACTCTCCTCTAGCTCGAGAGTCCGCAGTGCCTCCCAAGTCTGCACGTGACTCTCCTCGTCTAAGCACGTCCCATGATTCGGCTCAAACAGCTGCCAAGCTTGCCACCTCTCGTTCACGCGACTCGCTCGCCTCAATGAGTTCATTTCGTGACGACAGCAAAGTGTCAGTGGTATCTCTCCCTGTGGAAGAAGGCTCGCCCCCCAAAGAAGCGCTGGTCTTCCACTCCCATAAGGCCTCGCCTCTATCTGCTGTGCAAACTCCACCCGCATCAGATCCTCCAGTGGCTAGCAAGGTGCCCCGAAAACCAGTAGGTGGGGACAGCGAGACCAACGGGGTGAAGGGAGTTACGGATTACAAGGGTCCAAAAGAGACCAAGGAGTCTGCGGTGGTTAGAAAGCCTGTGGGCTCGGAGCCAAACGGCAAACCCGAAGAAGAGACATTTCCGTTGGAGCTGTGATGGAAAGCAGAACATGCATTTATATAAGTTATTATATGTTTATTAGAAGAGAGAGGGAAGGGTTAGAACAAATCCCACTCACCTTGATAACCCATGATTGAGTTGGTGAGATAGGTCTTGGAGAAGGTATAGATACCCACTTCTTCGTAAGACACTCCAACCAGTGTAATGAGAGTATTCTGGTGCAAATCGGCCACGTCCATGTACCATTTGTTCTTGAGATCTACAAGTCTTTGAACAGCTCCTTCTTGAC
This sequence comes from Yarrowia porcina, assembly GCA_900519025.1. Lineage (NCBI taxonomy): Eukaryota > Fungi > Ascomycota > Dipodascomycetes > Dipodascales > Yarrowia > Yarrowia porcina. The sequence goes on from ULGT01000001.1 coordinate 1,982,585, forward strand.
TGTACAGTGCAGCGTACTGTCCAAAGTATTCGTCTTGAACGACTTTGACTGAAGTTCCAAATCCCACATTAGTACCCCAAACAGTAGAGTCACTTGCCCAAATGTTTCCATCCCAGCAAAGTAGTACCCCATCTCTTCTCCAGACCTGGTCCATGGGTGCTACAGCTTTAGTAAACACGCCATTCCTCACAGTGTAGAACTTGGTTCCGTAACTTTCTCTTTTCAGAATGAGAACAAACTTGTAGAAGAGATAGATGGTGCAGCTTGAGTAGAGAAAAGAGACGGTCTTGTCGAGCTTGACATCCGGTTGTCGTCCCAGTGTATCTCTAAACTTGATATACAGTCCAGTATGAATACCATGTTCAAAGAGCACCACCAGAGCGTGAGGAGACGAGCGAATGATACACGGTTTCTTTGGTTCGATTTCCATTTCTATTCCGTGGGAATTGGACAGGATTCCATCTTGATAGTGAATATGAGGTTCGTAGAAAGAGTCTTCATCCTCAGACAGATTTACAAACCCGTGGTGGGTGTAAAACCCGTTATCGCAAAACTCGAGGGGAGTTTCTTCCATCATGGTTCCTGTTTGCTTGCAGAGACAGTAAAAGTCATCTGGCAAAGGAGTATCGACGTAGACTGGCCAATTATGTTTAGTAAAGTGTCGAGGAGGCAGTTTTCCCCGTCGACCCTTCACATAAGCAACCGCACAGGCTCTCCAACTAGCCCGGGGAGAGTACGTGTAGTACACCCAAGGGTGTGGGCACTCTTTGTTGAGAAGCTCTTCCCAGTCCTGGTCCGAAAAGGCATAGTACCACGCTCGGCACGTTTGGGACAGGTTGATGTGCGACTGTACGTCCAGACCAAGACGAGAAAGCAGCTCCCACGGTAGCATTTAGAAGGTGGAGGGTATCATCGTCGACTACTTGGGTATTAGGACTTTATCTGTGACAGTAGCTGAACCCAGAGTGTAACTTAGGAAGTTAAGGACGTTAGAGTGTCTCAAATGGGTGTTTATTTGTTGTGGATACGGTGGATCTGCAGAAATAGGGGTGGTCTGTATATCAGACTGGATGGTTGTTACTCGTACGTGGTGAAAAGAAAATACCATGAAAAATCAAGAAAAATAGGTGGCATGGAGATAATCTGATGAGTATATTTTTGACTACAGAGAATTTGAGAATATCTACTTCGTATAGCCAAATATCACTTTTCAAGACCGTTCTCGTTGAGTTGTAATGTCTGCAGTTACGGGACCAATCAAGATATGCAAGAGCCCGAATAATACTCTTAGAAGATAGAAATGAATTAAAAAGAGCTGATTAACACTTTTTTGGGTATTAAAAGTACAATTGACCCATTTTTATGTTCTCAGGTATCCCTGACTGGTACATAATGCGGTGTTGTATTGTCTTGAATCATGGGAGGACAAGAAGTGAGAGAATTCAGTTTTTCGTTGAGGAAAATAGAACTGAGCTGTAAGAAGTTGACGAGCACTTTTAAGTGTGTCATAGGAAGACAGTGGTTAACTTGTTTGGTATATTTAGTGTTCTTAAATCGTCTAATTCGCTGTGTCGAATTGTATTGAATCATGCGTCGAATGGGTAGCTCACAGAATTCTTTTTACTTCAACTAGAAAGTTGAATTGAACATAACGAAGCTGCCCAGGACATTATCCTAGATCAAAAGTAGTCTCCAGCTTAAAATCTACGCTCACTAGTATTTATTAACGATATTAACCTCTGTTTAATATGTCTAGAAATATGTGACATGTTTTGTATGATACGAGGATAATATGATCTTGTAGCCCAAAAATATAGATATTGTAACATAAATGTGCCCCAGAGTTTTATACAGACTGTAGCTAGGTACTGAACTACTTACCATAGTCTCTGGTACTCCTAGCGGCCTTTATCATGTGTTCTAAATGGTCATCATACAAGAGACCAAGAGTTGGGAGGGATAGAATTCTTACAGGGAGAAAGTTGAAATGAACTAGAAGGAGACAATTAGAGAAGTCTATGATGCCATTGTTAATCAGAATGTTGTTTCTCATGCTCGCTAATACATTTAAAAGCTTTTTATCGTCGTGCTGAGTGGACTCGAGATATGGAGCATTTTAGGAGTAAATAAAACTGAGGTTCCTACAAATGTAACTACAAAAGAATAGAAGTAAGCCGATCATGACGTTAATTTGGGTAGCATGTAGCCAAGTGACTGGTCCCCATTCGCATTATATCTTCGTGTGTCTTAGTCGCTCTTGTGTTGTGTGGGCGAAGAATACAGGACGTACGCCCTTGGGAAAGTACAAGTTTTTAGACCAAAAAATATGTTAAGGACTGAAACAGGTAGTTTATAGTACTATAGCAGACTTCTAATACGTAGCAAGCTACTTTTATTTCTTACTAGGTACTTTCTATATGCCTTTAGTGCTATGTTGTGTGGCTTGGGTGAAAACGCTGGAGTTGTCAGAATTGAGATATTTCAATATTGACATGGAAATCGTAAATGTGAAGAAGCAAAAAGGTAAAGGAGCTGTAAAAAGCCCTTTAGTAGACAATTGACCACTTCTTATGGTCTCTAGTATGTTTTACAGCTCTTTATAACTGTGTTGGGTTCTCATCAGACATGGGGACCTTTACAAGTTTGGGATAACTTGATACATACGTTCAATATAACTTGGAAGTAGATCAAAGAGACTTCTGAATAGCTTTTTATAGCCTCCAGGAGACTTTTCAGTAGTTGTTTATGTTACTGGTACTTTTCGCAACTCTTTCTTTCGATGTACCGATGGCTGCATGGAGAGAATGATGTAAGAGCTGGGATAATAGAAGGATTTGCAACGATCAAAAGTGATAAAAAGCTACAAGAGGTTGTGAAGTACATTATTAACAGAAAATATTGAGTAATGGACATTCTGGTACTTTTACTACTCTATGTCAAGGTCCATATTTTCTCAGCTCTTGCTACTGCTGGTATTTTCAACTGAAGGGTTCGAGGTTTATGTAAATGATAGCATAAGAGAGACTGATTGGAAATGTCCATAGTACTTGTTTTAGTAGCTATCAAGCAACTGAAAAGTTATCGCAGTATTTATCTTTCTTTAACGCCTCAGTACCTCTGTTTTACAGAGTCAATAATCGTCATGGAAGGAGAGATAACTCGATAATTAGCTGAGATAAGTTATAAGAAGTTGTAAGAATGAGCGCATGTTGTTTTAAATCGCGGTATGTAACTAATAGAAGACTTCTAAGAGCCACTGGGGGGTTTCCACTACCGTCATTCCCTCGGGTGTGTAAAATTATCGAAGGACTCATTTCCTTAGTGTTGAGATGACTCGATGTACAGCAGTAAATGACATGGAAGTAGGTAACAAGAGAGAACTTCAAAAGCACTTTTAATCTGCTAGCTGGCAAATAGCTTTCTATAGATATAATTTCGTACTAGTTCTACCGCATTTCTCCCCATTCAGTGGGGGTCTATTCATTGGAGGTCAAAAACAGGTGTACTGGGTAAGTCTGTTATATCACGAAAAAAGGTGCAAGTGAAGCAGAAAAAGAGACTCTGGACTTTAATGTAGCTGAAAAGTGTGTAATCGACTACTTCTTGTTACGTTTGACCTCGTTGATACTACATTTACCTCTCTTCTGCATTTTGGATGAGGAGACGAAAATCATGGTTTGGCATAACTCGATGGTTTGAAGAAGGAAAGCTGAAAATGAATTGAATAAACTGTTTATGTTGTTTTCTATGGCCAATACTACACTCATGTCAACCTGTTTTTGTTGCTGGTATCTAATACTACCCAATGTTTCAGTTCTGTCAAAAAAGGGTCAAGGAAAAACCGAATTAGGCACAGACTCGTTGAAGAAGTGAACAAGAAAACCTGAAATTGATATGTAAAGAAAATATGCGACGTTTCAGGTGCTTTCTTAATAGTATCTATCAACATATGAGGCGCCTCTGATGTATATTTCTGCCATTTTCCCTGTAGACATGCAAGAACGATTGAGAGCATAATTCACTCATAGGGATAAGAGACTAAATAGTGGATAAAAAGAAGAGATGAAGTAGAATAGAAAGTCAGAGACTCATTTTAAATGCTACTATATAGCTAGCTCCGTATGTGGGTTATTTGTAGTTGTAAAGACTACAGATACCTCTGATCTGTAGTCACCATTTGAAAGCGAAACTCAGACCATGTGATAAACTAAATAATCAACGAAAAAAAGCTGTAGAGAAGAAAGAAAAAGTGCTGAGACGACTTAATAGAATCTCTAGTGTAATATCCAAGTCCCCTTTACAGTCTGCAGGTATTCAAGCCACTTCTCTCTTCGTTGTAAGTATTGTGAATGGAAAGACAAAATAACTAGCACGTATAACTGGATAAATTTGTAATACATAATTTGAAAAGGGGAGATGTGAGCCGCTCATAAAGTTTTAGATGGCCAAAGGTATTCATTGGTCGACTCTTATTGTCCCCGTATGTAATATTTCTGTATTTATCTTTGTTGTGTCAGTATCTGGGTGAAGAGAATGAATGCAGACATAGTGATTGCCCCGAGAAACAGAAAATAAAACAATAAATGAAGTAGAATAAAACTCTTTGGATATTGGGAGAGTTAGTGTTGTATAGATAACTACTTTTTACTGTTGCTGGTAAGTATTACCAGTGTATATATCTCTTTCCTGTCAGCACCTCAGATGGGAAAAATGTTGGCGTAAGGATAACACGAATATTAGAGGAAGGAAAGCTGAATAGATGTAAGAGAAAAGACTGATGTTGTGTGTTTGGCTAACAAAGCCCTACTAGTAACTTTTTTGTGTTCTTACTGGCGTAATATTGTGGAATTGTCTTCTGCTCATGTGTGCATCACAGAACGCAATAAAACTGGTCGAGTATAACTCGAATATCTGAGAACAATAACATGAAATTGTATACGATATGATACTAGTGACTGTCATTACTGCGGGGAAAAGACAATCGTAAGCTTCAAAATGTCCCTGGCTTACTCTACTGATCAATTTCGTCCTGTGCTATCAGCATCATTGATTGACACAGTAAACATGGGTAATGATATGACGATTGAGTAGCGAAATATAGCTGTGTAGTAGTAAATGAAAGTGTACCAGCATTAACCCAACACATTCGGTGCGGAGAAACATCTTTATTGTAACTGGTACACCTTTTTTACTGCTTTTCCTCACATATGTAAAGATCATAAAAGGTAGGACGAAATTAGGACAACAGGTAGGTACTATGAACAAGGAAAGCTGAAATGAAGTATTAAAGAATGCTGGAAATAATAACAAGCGCTCTTTGCACACAATTAATTACCTCTTGGTGTCCCCAATACATACCTCTACTATTATTGCCTCTGTTCGCTGATTTTCAGTGGTGCGGAGGCATAGAGTAAACGTAGGAAATTGATGATCAAGCGACGAAAAAATGTAGAAGAGAAGTACGATAATAGTTTTATGACACATGGACAGCTTCAAATGTCTGTTTATCAACTTCTGACAACTAGCAAAGGTATACTAAAGCTACAACCTCTCTATGTCAGTAGTACTATTAGGGCCATGGGGGCTAGGAGGTTGGAATAAATGGTATAACGAATCAAAAAAGAGCCAATGACATAGAGAAACAGCCTTTAAGTGTGGTATAGGCTGTAATTTATCTGCCTACCTCTTTATGCTGTCACTGATATCTTATTACTGTTATATTTTCTCTTCTGTAATCATGGTAGAGGGGAAGGTGATATTCAGGAGCTCTGGTAATTTGGAATAAGGAGGAAGAAAAGCACATGTAAGTAAAATGAGAATGTAAAGAGGTTTATGACAGTAACTAGAGGGTGTTAAATAACGTACTACTGTTCCTGGCTGTACTAATGGTGTATTAATCCCTTTTATGTAAGTAACATGGGTGGGGAGGCAAAACTCTAGGTGGAAAAACCTGAATTACTGAGAAATAAAAGATGAATTTTAGCCAGACAAAGTCCTCATGACATTTATATAGCTGCTATAGTACGACTGGTTACTTCTGCTGTATCTGGTGTACATAACAGCTCCATTATTCTCTGTCTTCGGGCATAGAAGAAAATAGTGAAAACAGAATATGGCGTCTTGATAAGTGGACGAAGTATCGAGAAAGAAATTGGATGAAGTGAAAGAAGTTGTATGAAAAGCTTTAAATACTCACTACTGTGCACCTAATCACTTATTGTTATTGGTGGGGTGTCTTTATAGTATATTTATCTGTTTGAAAGTATAATAGGTTGGAGGGGTGAGAACGGCTTCAGAAGAGCTTGGTTTATAGAGGAAGAATGTTGAGAGCAAGTAAGACAACATGGTAATAGTAATCAAATACTACATCGAATGCAATAAACTTCTTTTGCTAGCACGAAGTACGCATTACTGATACATTTACCTGTGCTCTGTTGATATGAGAGGAAAAGACAGATATGATGGCCCGGTAAAACTTGATAAAACAACGAGCAAAAAGTGAAATGAAGAAAACAGACTTGTTCATAGTTTATAATCCACTCAACAGTTTTCGTTTAAGTACTTCTTGTGGTCACCAAGTAGATATCAACAGTTGAAGATTTTTTCTGGCAACATCATAGTTGCGGGAAAGAACGCAGGCGTAATGATAGCATCAACATGAGGAACAAAAGCTGTTTGCAAGTAGAGTAAGACGTTAGAAACACTAATAGGATCCCATAGAATGTTATTGATAGCTTCTGGATATTTATGGGTGTTTATTGCCTTTATTATTCATGTTGCGTGTGAATCTCATGAGCAGAAAAATAAGGCGTAGGAATTTGTACATTTTTTCAGCAACAAAAGATAGTTACAAGGCGGAAAAGAATTCTATGAACAAGAATACTGCTCATTACATGTCTTTACCGCTTTTTAGATGCTTTTGGTAGGTCTTGATGTCATCTTCCCCTACTTTGCAGACATCAAGGAGAGACAAAACTCAGGGCTGAAAGGCTAAAGCGATTAATTGAGAAGAAGAATAGAGAAATGAGTACTATGAGTATATCAAAGTGTTACATAGAGCTTTTGATACACCTCGGACAAGTTCTCGTTATTGCATGCATCTCATTGCTATCATATGATTCTGTTTGGAGTATCTTGGGAAAGACACACTGTTAGTGGGTGGATAGGTTGATTATATAGCAGAAAAAGCTGAAATGAAGTATGATTAGAGGCTTAGTACATTTTAGATAGACCGTTGATGTGCTCCAGATCACCTTTGGGTAACAGCAGTAAATATTACCGCTATGTTTACCTCTGCAGCATGAACTAGAAAACATCGCTAGGGAGAAACGGCTATATTGAAGAATAAAGACTGAAATTGAGTATAATCAATGACTATTACTGATCTACATAGTTAATAATATCAAACAAACACATTCTTAAAGTCTCGAGTAGGTTATCTCATCCGTATTTTCTTTTGTTTGTAAGCAGGGGTGGGAAGACCGCAGTTAGAGTTGATAAAACGCGATAAGTGGCGGAGAAAAAGTGAAGAGGAGATAGCCATGACTCCTAAAACTCTCAAAGAGACTAGTAGTGGACGACTAGTAGCTTCTACCTCTTCTTAGTATATCTTCTTCCTTAATTAGTTTCCGTTGTGTTCGCATCTTAGGGGACACAATATGTGCACGCGTAGTTCAACTCGGTATAATGGCAAGACAAATTTATAAAAAAGTAATATGAAACTCTTGGGACGTTTTAACTGGTAGTTTAAAGTGATTATGAACTCATTTTGTTTGCTGATAACGGTTACCACAGTATTACGCCCCTCTGTCATCATCTTTCTATATGAGACTAGATGAAGACATGGCAAGAACTCGACTACTTAACGAAGAAAAGCTGAAATCAGCATATTTAAGAGACTCATGATGCACAGTCGGGCTAATTTGTATTGATGGTTTCTTATCTATGGATTAAATACGCCTTATTGCTACCTTTACCTCTTTTTTGTGGGTATCCCTACCGGTACTGTACTCTGCGACAAAGTCAGGCTTGGTGTAAGTCGAGAAAATGAGAACAATAAGATGAAATTAAAAGATATAATGGACTAGCGATACTCTTGAGAGCTAGTAGTAGATAATTGTCGGTACTTTTAGATGTCTCTAGTCTATTGTTTGTCTTGTTTCACCCTAATTCTGTGAGCCTATATACTTAAGACAAAACTTGAAACAGGGATAGCTCGATTAATAAACGAATAGAAGCTGAATTATAGAAAAGGAGTAAGCAGAAACATTTAACCAACATTAAATGTGTCTATAAAAAGTTTCATTTACAGTTCTAGTGAATTTCTGCTACACTTATCTCTCCTCGGAGTATCATAGATTGAAAGACAATAATTGCTGACTGGTATAAGCAGATAAGGTATGTAGGAAAGCTGAAAAGAAGTACAAATGTTAGTCCAAACCGATGTTTAGAGCTACTAATACGTGACTTGCTACTTCTTGTTGTTAGTATCCATTACAATTGCTCATATCTCTCTTCGGCTTGTACCTTGAGCAAGAAAAACATTTCTGACAAATGCGTAAGTCGATCAAAATGCAATAAAAGCTGAAAAGTGAGGAAATTAAAATTAAGACGCTAATTAAAGAATGTTACCGTGTTAAGGCTCTTTCTTTTTGTCCCCAGTACGTAATATTGTTGCATCCATGGCTTGTTTGTGAATTCATGGGTTAAGCTAATATGATAAATTGAAGAGTGAAAGTAGTAAAGGAGAGCAATTGGAGATCAACGGAAATCTGAACTGCTATTGGCGTGTATTTTTGAGACCTTTTTTATATATCTAGTTCATATCTCAACAGTTAATATCACTTTCTTGGCACCAATTGGAAGCTCATAGTGCATTGCTGTTAAAACTCGAGCAGTGGAACAACAACTGATGAACTTAACGAAGGTAATCGGCCCAAGAGCCCTGATCTGATTAACATTATCCATATGGCTACTTTTCTCGTCCCAATATGTGTTATTGTTATATATATATTTGTTCTGACGGCAACCTCATGTAGGGTCGAAGTGTATGAGTAAGAGTTACTCGCTAAAATGACAAATAAAAGATCTAATCGAGTACGGCAAACGGTCTGAACGTTTCAAATGGTACTGGTATACAGCGCAAAGCTTTTCGCGTTTGCTAGTCTTCTCTATTTCTGTATAACACTCTTCTGTTTGAATATTATTTGGGAAGGTGAAATGGTGGCTCTGAGACAAAGCGATTAAAGAGGGAAAAAAGCTGAAAAGAAGTTGGCAAGAGATCTTGAGACGTTGAATAGACTGATACCGTAGTAATGTGAACTTCTGGGTGCAATAGTTATGTATTACCGTTGCAATTGCCCCTAGTTTGTGTGTACCATAGATGGTGCGATGAAGATACAGGATATCTCCTTTTCAAGATAAAAGATGAAATTAGCAGAGACAAGTGGCCTATGTTGTTTATGACATCTAAATTTAGGTATAAGTCAACTTTTAGATGTTCTTGGCTTATATTAAAGCTGTATTTCCTTGTATTGTGAGAAGCAATGATTGAGCGGTATAGTCAGGCATGAAGACAAGTCGATAATATATCAAAATAACTTGGAAGGAAGTGGTAGAGAAAGACAGGGACACAACACTGACCTATAAAATGTCATGGGCTCTTCCAGACTCTCACCTACGTGAAATCCTGGTGCTATATTCATGTCTGTGGAGAACATGAAATGGATACGTCAACCGAAAAGTACAAGTAATTCGATTAAAACAGCACAGAAAACGTGAAACAAAGCTGAGGAAAGAGACGGGTGATTATTATGCGTTCAAATGTCTGGTAAGACTGCTTCTTGCTGTAGTTAGCCACAGTAAGAGCTTCATCTACCTCTGCCAATATTCTGCAAATGCAACACTGGCACAACATGACCTATAAATCGATACAATGATAAACTAACCCGAAAGCAAGAGACATGAAAGACTTGAAACATTATTCACAGCTTCTTTTGGGTACTGGTCAACTTATTGATGTTCCTAGTATAGACTACTACTGGATTACTCTCTGCTGGCAACTTACGAACGGAGACCAAAGTAAGTGTGTAGGGACAACACCATTAAATGAGGAGAGAAAGTTGAAACTCGGTTCTAAAAGAGCAGAGATACGCTCCACTTAATTAATGCTACTTGATTAACCACCTTCTGTCGTGTCTGGTGTTCCCCATCACAATGTTTCTCTCTTTTCAGCCAGCCGCCTAGATGGACAAAATACGGAACGGATAGGAGCTTTAATAACTCTCATAATTAGAAAAGAAAAGATAAATTGAGATAAAATAATATATCTGAGAGATCAATCGTAGTTGAAATTATGATATTCTTAAGTCTCTCGTACTGCTAGTCACACAGTACTCTGTATTTTCCTTTCTAGCAGTATCTTCAACGGGGAGGCAAAATCGATTGGTTGGGATAATTCGAATAACCAAGGAAGTAAAGCTGAAATAAAGCAAGAAAAAGAGTCCATGACGTTTATAGCAGTTAGTTTGTCACTTCTGATATCTTTTGGATCTCTAATATCTATTACTGCTATAATTTTTTGTAATTATCTCTCTTCTGCGAGTATGGAAGGAGCAACCGAAATTCTGGGTTGCTTCAACTCGAGCAATTGAGAACGATAAGACCAGAAAGAAAAATACAAGAGAGTGGTGAAGTTCTTGATAGCTAAAAACAGACAACTGAGAACTTATAGAAGTTACTGGCCTATTACTTATATATTTTACCCAGCTATGTGGGTATCGATGTTCAAGCCAAACCCTAGACTGAGGATACCTCGTTTTTTTAGCAAAGAAAAGCTGAAATGAACCAAGAAGAAGTGCTCATAATATCTATTTGACCTCTATAGTAACATTAGGTTCACTTTCTTGTTAATTGTACGTTTTACTGCTACTTTACCTCTGTTGTATAGGTGTGGTAAACGTAAAGTGAAATCTTTCACTGGTAGAATTCGATAATATCAGAAATAAAAGATGAATTGAAGTGAAAAAAGTCTTCTAATGTTCACACTTGCTAGCATTAAGAAGCTTTTCAATCTCCTATTGTCTTTATTATGTCTATTTGTTCTTGTTCTGTGAGCTTCCTAGCTAGTACTGGTAGAGACAAAATGCTGGTGTGGATAATTCGATTCATGACGAATAAAAGCTGAAACAAAGTAAGACAAGAGATTTGGGGAGCCTATTATGTCTCATTTTGATGATTGATTCATTGCCCGTAGTCACTGAAGGTGTATTAGAGCTATTTTTCTCTTCATCAACCAGCACTATGAGGTGATTGGGAAGAGTTGTTCTTTAGTAAACAGAAGATGAAAAGAAGTAAAGAGAGATATCCAAAACACTAAATAAAGTGAGAACATGCCACAGAGCCTTTCCAATTACAGTAGGTATCTATTAAAGCTGCATCAACCTCTTATCTAGTTTCACAGGTAAATAAGCGAAACTCAGGCAGTGGGAGAAGTCTACTGAATGAGATTGGAAAGTTGAAAGTGAGTAGAAAAAGATGTTCATATTATCCTTACAAGCTACTAGGAGACTTCTGCATACTTTTAGTCTTCACTAGGTCATATTATGCTGGATTCTTGTCTTTTTTAGAGCCGGTTTTTAAGATAAGACGAAACTTGAGACATGGGATAGCTCAAGTAATTACCGAAAAAAGCAGAAATGAAGCATACTAAAAGCCTTATGACGTTTTTTAGAGCTCCACGTAGATAAAAATATATCTCATGGTGTCTTCAATATGTTTTACTACTGTTTTTATCAGTGATCTATCGTCTTCATAGTTTGAAAGACAAATGTGGGATTGGGCTAAGTCAATTAAACGACGAAGTGTGGCAGAAACACAAAGGAAAAAAAATTATATAACAGATTGTTGGATGAAACTAACTGACTGTCAACTTATCACAAGCATCAAAGGTTTGTGAGAGCCACATTATCTCTGCATGTCAGTATATGATGAAGAGGAACTCTGGTAAGAATTTCTCGTTTAGATGATCATTAAAAGTTGAAGGGAAGTAAAATAAAAGATATAATACGTTTAATGAGGCTCAATTGATCTAAATGAGTCTTCTTAATATTGCTTGTATAGCGACAAAAAGGTATTCCTATTCTATTTTGTAGTGATCACGGAAAGGCAAAACTCTCAAACTGGGATAACTCGTATAATTAGCGATAAAAGATGAAATGGAGTAAGAGCTAAGAGTTGTGATGTTTATTCATGCTATGGGTTAGTATTGTATCACTCATTCGGCCCTGGGACTCAACACATACTCCTTAATACTATTTTTGATCAGCATGTCAAATGAGACCTTTGCAAGCGTGGATATAAATCGATTTCGAAGAAGAAAGCTGAAAATATTCATGAAAAGACGTCCATGACACTCATAAAAGCTACTGATAGATAATTGGTTCATAGCGGTACACGCCACCACTTCATTCCTTCTTATATAAGAATCAGAGAATGAAGACAGATCCCGTGGAAAGATGTAGCTCGGAAACTGGAAGATGGAAAGTTGAAGATAAGAAAGAAAAGATACCCATAGTATTATTTCTTGCCAACTATTTATTACTACTCACCTCTTGTGTCAGTTCGTACTCATCATTGTTGTTCATTCCTCTGTTCTGTCTATTCTTTGGAGGACCACGCCAAGGTGTACGTATTAGTAGAAAAATTGACTAATAAAACCTGAAATGAAATTGAATAACAGTTCCTAGAATGGTAATTATCCTAAGATTTTGTAATTATTAACACTTGGTTGTTGCTAGTCTGCATTACGGCTTCATCAGCTCTGTTCTTAAAGCACGGTGGATGTAGGACAAATCGTGGGAGGGCACAACTGGATATATTGAAGACTATACTAGGAAATGAAGTACTATAAACGGCTCAGAGAGTCGTAGATATCCAACATCTAATAATATTTAGGTAATCTGTTTCTTTTCGATATTTATCACATCCCTCTCTGATCTATATACTTCATCATTTCTTGGACAAAAATCTGGCGAAGGGATAAGTCATTTGATTAGGCAAAGAAATCTGAAATGAAGAAGAATAAAAACTCGAAGACATTCATTCAGCTATTTGTATACTAACAATCAACTTTTTTTGCTGTTTGAAAGGAGTACTGCTACATCTGCCTCCACCTGGTAGTACCATGGATAAAAAAAGTAATGAACTGGGAAAGCTTCATGAAAAGAGAAATGAAAGCTGAAATGAAGTAAAATAAGAAGTCATTAACATTTTTACGTACAACAACTATATGTTTGAGTACTCCTTGTAGTCTCTGTAGTGCCTTTTGACAGTATTTTACTCTGTTCTGTAAGCAAGGTTGAGAGACAAAAAGCAGACGAACGGATAACTCGGATAAGTGACAGGAAAAGCTGAAATGAAGTAAAAAAAGACATTTATAATCCCTTTAAAATCTCACAGTAGGTGACAAAATTCTTGTCTCTGAATCCAAGTGGATATTACTATCATGTTAGCCGCCACTACGAATGCTAAGAAGGGGGAAAACATCGTGGGCCTGAAAAACTTAGGGAATTGCACGATAAGAGAATAATAGAAGTATAAAAGTGAATAATAGCAGCTACTAAGAAGTAATAATAGTAGATGTCAAGCTAGTCATTAATATCTCCTGTCACTACTACTAGTAGTCTGGGTTTATAGAGCATCAAAAATGAGAGCCTACCGGTACTGTTATATTTGGTATAACTTGCTGTATTAAAGGAAGAAAGCTGAAATACAGAGACAAAAACAATTCTAGATATTCATTACAGCTACTAAGAGGTGTTAGAACATCTTTGGATGTCTCTGTTTGATAGTAATGTCTTATTTAAATCTCCGTTCTATAGGCATTATAAACAGGGAAAAATTCGAAGAAATGACATTTCTAACTGAAATGGAGTTGAAAAAGAGGATTACAACACTTATGAATGCTACTATCTAGGCATTGGGGTACTTCTTGTATCCCAAAATATGCATTAATTCTGTAATAATCTCTATTCTGTGATCTCTATTAAGATGTAGGTGTAGGGACAAGTCATAACATGAGAGATAAAAACGGAAATCAGGTTGAAGAAGACCGTGAGAGCCTCTCATCAGATTACAACTATCACTCTGCTTACATTTTGTTGCCTTCAATACGTATTACTGCTACATTTACCTCTCTTATGTCAGCTCATATGGATAGACAAATATCATTTGGTCGGAGAGAAGTATATCAACTAAGAACAAAAGATGAAAAGAAGACAGATAAGTAGTCTAAGATGTTTCTTATAGTTATTAGTACCCGAGAATCATGTCATTTATGTTTCTTGTACATATACTACTGTGTTTTTCTCTTTCTGTGATCACTGTTGAGATTAACAAAACGTCGGTCCTAGGTAACTTGATAAATGAGCGAAGAAAAGAAGAAACAGAGCAGAAGACGGTATATTAGACATCACTGTCGTTAAAAGCTTGCAATTCACAAGTCTTTTTGTATTACTGGTCTATAACTAAACAGTGATTACCTCATGTCTATTAGCCCCAGAGGTCAGGCATAGAACCTAGAGCCTGATAATGGCTAAAAAGCAAAGAAAAGTTGAAATGAAGTGAGATAAAGTGCTAATGATATTTATTCAGCTATAGTTTAGTTATATAGAGCTTATTATTCAAGTTTGTTGCTTTGCAGCTACATTAACTGCACTTATGTGAACTACGAAGTAGGAGAGCCAAAAGCTTCGGACGGGTATAACTCGATAAATACAAGAAGAAAAGCTGAAATGAAAGAAGAAGAAGATCTACAAGGCTATTTCAAGCCCATTTGTAGCTAACTATTAGCTACGAGTTGTCCCTAGTGAGTCGATGTCAAGTATATCACCCTATTCTGTCACCAGCTGGGTAGCTCACAATGCACGAGTAGCAATATCTCGAGTAAATGGCGAACAAAAGTACTAAAGAAGTATGGCAAAGCCCTCAGAACGTTCCTTGTGTTAGTACTATGTGACTGATTACTTTTTCTTGTTGCTTGTATATACTACCAGCCCTACTGTGTAAGTCTTCTGTCAACATCGTTGATAATGGCATCGCTGCTGTAGGGATTACTCGAGTATTCGGATAATTACGGCTGAAAATAAGTATGACACAAGTCAAAAGTCATTTAACAGGCTTAAGCTGTACTACTTACTACCTTTTCGTGCATTTCGTATGTTTTTATGTTACATTTACCTTCATTTGGTGGACATCGACGGAGCGACATAAATACTGGTTTGACGTACCTCTGGTAATTGAGACAGAAAAGCTGAAATGAAAGAAGATAAAAGGGCAGTGACACTCTTACCAGCTATTATACTGTAGCTGATAAACTCTAGAAGTTCCTGGGTTTCGTTCATGCAATGTTATACGCTGTTCTGTAGGCATCACTGTTTGAGGAATAGAATCAAGCGTAGGAATTAGTCGAACAATGAACGAAGAAAAGTCAAATTGAGATTGATCACAATTACCACAGCTTTGACCTTTATAGTTGCTTGCAAGTGACAACTTTTGGTTCCCGGTGGATCGAATAAATGCTACAGTACCGGTACTTCTGTTCTGTCAGTGTCAAGTTCAAAGCCGAAACTATGAACTTGGTGCAACTCTGGTAATTGTAGAGGAAATGAATAAATGAGTATTAGAAGAGACTTGTAACGCTTCCATCAGCTCAGAGGATATGTTTGGTTATTATTCATATCATAGAGACGTGTTTATACCGTATTGGTATCTGTCGTGTAAACATCATGGATGGGAAATTGAAACTTAGGACTCAGGAACTTAAATAATTAGCGAAGAGAGCGAAAATAACGTGTTTTACGAGTCTGAAAATGATCTTTGTGGCTATTAAAAGGCCTTTGAGAACTTTTACTTATATTTAGCATGTTTTTTTTTTTGCCGATATATGCTTATTCTGGGAGTTCCGTAGATGGGGAGAAAAAGTAAGCATAGGAATAGCTCATTTATCCAAGTAATAAAGCGGAAGAAAGCGGAATATACTGAAAAGGTCATCATTATCCTTTAATTGTGACTATAAAGTGTTATTAGCCACTTGTAATACTTCTTTTCAGCTTCGTTCCGTGTCGGTTGTTCAGTTTTCCAGATCGGTGATGGTTGTCCTTGCGATGACGCATCCTGAATAGAGGTTAATCTAGCAGAAGTATGTAAAAAATGCAGAGAGAAGTAGCCTTCAACTTTCCTGAGCTATTTGAAGCGTATCTAATAGCTCAATATATTTTATTTCCGCTTACCTATGTCACTTTACCAAGTTATCATAAAGCTAGTCTCTCACCTTGCTTAGGAAACAGAGAGAAATACTGTAAACACATACCCGGGAACTAAAAGAAGTACTCATGCATTTACTAATGGCCTCAAATAACCTTACAGGTAGGATAATCTTTTGATCCTTCCTTGCACCTTTTTTTTCATTTATTAATCGAGCTGTACTGGCATTCGATCTTCTCTCAATCCGTGATGTTCGCGTAAGAGAGGGAAATGTAGCAATAAAACCTGAATACTGAAAAAAGGAGTGACCGATAGTACACTGTTAGCACGTTAACTGCCATGAGACATTTATAATTCTTTCCATAAGCTTTTTTTTTGTCAGCTAATCGACTTATTCCCATACCAGTTTTTTTTGATTAATGCTACATACAGAAGAGAAAGAAAAGCGACTCAGACTTTTACAGGAGACATAATAAGAGAGGATATACATAACAGTATCTATGGAAGACGTTATTAGTGTCTTGTGTAACTGAATTTCACTTTTATCTTCGAATAGTAGAACACATGTATTTGTCGTTCACTCTTCGAACAGAACAGAGGGGTATACAGTAATAGCACTGAGAAAGGAACATGGAGAAGCGGCTTATTGTTAGCCAGCTGCCACTAAAATCATTTTCATTCTTTTCTTTGCTCTACTTCAACTTTTGTGAATCGAAATTCCCACTTCTACTTGTGAATGAGTTTCGTCCCCATCTACCATATGTACAGAACTGAGATACTTTGTAAAAAAAAGGTATATGAACTACAATTGAGAAGACAAGTCGAAATAGACAGGCTTTTTAGACGTCCTGAGATTTTTAAATTACTCCATTTCAACTTTCCCTATACTATTTAGTCTAGTTATCTCTTGTTCAGAGTTTGCCTCGCAACCTTTACTTCCAGATGAGAGAACGTTGCTATGGTACTATTGCAGCTAAAGGGAAGTGCAGTTGTCTATAACGCTCATTGAGCCATCAAAAGCAGTGTTAATATATTGGTCTACTTCTTTTCAGCTTTTCTTTACCAGTTGTTCGAGTCGTTCCTACACCCGAATTTGACCCACCATCTATGAATCCGACAGAAACGAGAACAAAGCTATAGGTAACATTTCAGGGAGAACAAGAAGTATCCACAGCTTTGATAGTCCCTACTAGGTATCCCAGATGCCTCATATATCTCCACATTTCACCTTTTCTTCTTCTATTGATCGAGTTAGAGCAACTCTTGATTTTTATTTTCCATGTGATACCTACAGAAAACAGGTACGTGAAGCACCAATAGATCTTTGAGACTACTCAAAGTGGACCATTGCACAGTAGAAGCTATCAAAACATCTATTGCGTCTCAACTTATTCAGTATTCCCTTTTATTGTTACTTGACGGAGTTCTTCTGGGCCTGAGGTCTGGCTCTCGATCTCTGTTGTGTTCTGAAGAGGAAAACACATTAGAAATATAAGCCAGCGACTTCAAGAAGCTGTCCATTAGATAACAGTAGCCTTCTAAAACGTCTTTAGCTTCTCACATCTCTTGAAATCAACTTTTGTTCTCACGTTTATCGACTTACTCCGGTGTTTGATATATTTATCGAGCTTTCATGCTCGCAAGACAGAGAGAAAATAGCAATGGCATGGTACTGGGACATCCAAAAGTTGGAAATTAGTTTCCATCAAGCTTCAGAAACGTCACCAGTCTCTTACATTTCTTCATTTGATCTTGTTGTTATATATTACTCGAGCTAGTCCAGGCCAGTAGTGTCGTTCCATCTATGACGTCCACGGACCAGAGGTTAGTGTAGCAGCAATACTATTTTGCTGCATTCAAGAGTAGTCGGACGTACAATATTGATCTGATAAACGTACTAGGACTTTCATAATACTGCATTTCAGCTTTTATTGATCAATTATTGGAGATGTCCTTACGCTAGCATTATGTCTCTCTGTCAATAACGTTGACAGAAAAGAGCTACAACAGATGAAAGTCATGGGTTTAATTAATAGCAGGTATTTGACAGTTTCTGAATCTCTATCGTTGAAAGTAATGTCGCAAATTTCCCCATTCTGTACAATATTGATCAAGAGAGAAAACTTTGAGAGAAAGTACAGTAAGTCCTTCTTCTTCTTATTAACGAATAAATGCATAAATGGAGAGTAAAAAGTGGCTCAAGTCCTTCTCCAAGCTTTCTGAATATCCCATTCACTTCTTTTTGCTGCTTGGTTGTATTACTGCAACCAATACATCTCTTCCGTGATCATCATAGATCGAGAGAAAAATAGAGGGGCCAATAACTTGATGAAATGAAGAGCAAAAGCTGAAATGAAAAAAGCAAGGAGGCTACTGATATTATTAAAGGCAAGTAGTAAGTTATCTAAAAGTTTTAATATTCACTCCGCTGAAATTTTACTGCTTTACCTCTCTTTCAGTAAGTTGGCAGTGGTGAGGGAGTGCTTGTGTAAGGACAACTTGATGAAAAGACAAATAAAAGCTGAAATAATATAAAATAAAAAGCTCATAGTGGCTATCAAAGCTATCTGTAGTGAAATAGCAGCTTCTGGATGACTCTGTCCTATTATATCACTACATTTTTTGCTATGTAAGCACCAACCCAGGAACGAAATTTTGGGCTTAGAAACAGAAAAATGCTCCCACGAATATAAACAGAAGGAAAGTAAAAAAATACGCTCCTGGAGACTGATGCTGTTTTTTTGTTATGCTACTTTCAGTTGCTAATGGTGTGCATTACCGTCGATTCTCCTCTATTCTGTCGACCATAAGGGGGGAGAAAAACTAAGGACTTGGGATAAGTTGGTGAATTGACACAAGAAAGTTGTGTGGACTGAAAAAGTGAGCTCATAAAGCTTTTTTATAGCAGCCAGTAGATTATTAGTAACTTCTTTTTGTCACTGGGGTTTATTTCCAATGCATTTCTCTCTTTCTGTCAATCTCTTCGATGGAGACATCATGAGTACAAGGGTATAGTCAAATAATGGCAGTGAAAAGCTGAAATAAAGGGTACCTAGATGTTAATGACTATCTGGAGGACTCCTGATAAGTGCTAAGCTACTTTTATTAGCAGTTTGTAGGTATTACTGCAATATCCACCTCTGTTAGATATCTGCATGGAGAGAGGGCAACAATATAGGTCTGAATAACTCGACGTATTAGAGAAAGAAACCTGAAAAGAAGTACAAAAAGTAGCTAATGAGAGTTTAAGCAGACACTACAGTTATTAGTACTGTAGACTACTTTTTAAGTCTCCGGTATGTTTCTAAAGCACTCCACTCTGTTGTGTAAGCATCAAACTGAAAGACCAAATCACGTTTGATCTATATTGACATATCGAAGAAAGAAAGCTGAAATGAAGATAAATGTGACTTTAGGAACATCTAATACTTCCATTAGAAGATGCTGGAACACATCTTTTTAACCCTAGCATGTATTGAACCTGTATTTCTTTCTTTCAATATGACGCTGTTGTGCTCACCCTTAATATAGGACATTCTCGAAGATGAGCAGTATTGCCTGGAAAAAGCTATTTTGGCATAAAATACTTGTGTGGGAGTCTAGAGCTCACTGTATCAGTCCATATAAAACTATCTCTAGGTCTCTTCTTCTTTAATTTGAATTACTAATGGACCTTTACCCCGTCGTGCCGAACATTCTTGCATGAATATGCGAGCAAAGCATCTACCCCAGTAATAGAAGACATCTGTGGTATAATGTCTGACCATTGAAAGATCTTGCATCTAGTAAACCACTCCTGGATCTCACTTGGGTGAAAGTCACTCGTATTATACAACATTCTCTCGTCACTGGACAGGTACAAACATTTAAAACGGTCAGAACGGCCCAAACAAAAGAGAGGAACTGTTGTGAAGAGACACATTTTGTTATTAGAGCTCAAATGTATTCTATAGCACTGCTGGATTTGTTAACATATATACAATTATACACCTAATTTCTCCGTTAGTCATCATATCCTTGCGTAGAAAGCTGTAGGACGAATATTAAAGCCACCACAATCGACTCCAATCACATGTCAAACACAAGCCTGACTAATCCCACTCATTTCCCCGCACTATTTCACCTCCATCCTTATCTTGATCTTCCCATTACACCTCCACATCTCGTATCCAAGCCACACCAACCTACCTTAAGCCACATCATGGAGTATATAGAGACTAGGAGATAAGCCACGAGATAATCACCAAAATGCCCCATCATCGAGGATTCGACGTTGCCAGTTACAAGGGCTTTGATGAGAATGGCGATCTTCCTGCTAAACGAGTCAAATCGTCCAAGAAGATCATTCTCAATGCCTTTGTCATGTTCACACCTACTCATCTAAATTTTGGACTGTGGACTCATCCAGATCACTCGAAATTTGGCAGAGATTTCGCTAAACGACAACCATGGCAGCATCTTGCCAAAACTCTTGAAAAAGGCAAGTTTCATGCTATCTTTATCGCTGACCACCTAGGCTTCAGAGAAGTGTATGGAGATGGCGATCCAATTGGGCTAGAAAAGAAGATTCAGTTCCCGTGTCATGATCCTCTGTTTTTAGTACCAATTATGGCATCTGTTACTTCTCACCTCAACTTTGGAGTCACAGTTTCCACTTCTTATACTCCTCCTTTTACTCTAGCTAGACAGTTTACAACTCTGGATCATTTGACAGATGGAAGAGTCGGATGGAACATCGTGACTTCGAATTCGGACTCTGCTTCGCGTAATTATGGCCTTGATCATCAATTGGAGCACGATTTCCGCTACCAAAAGGCAGACGAGTACATGGATGTGGTCTACAAGTTATGGGAGAGTTCATGGTCTGAAGGAGCTGTAAAGAAGGGACTGAAGACAGATACGTTTGATACTTCAAAGATCAACTACATCGACCATGAAGGAGACCATTTCAAAGTCAAGGGTCCAGCTGTCACTCTTCCTTCTGTTCAAAGAACTCCTGTTCTGTTCCAGGCAGGAATGTCTTCGGCAGGACGAGCCTTTGCAGGAAAACACGCTGAAGCTGTTTTTATCGCAGGTCCAAGTCCCCAATTGATCAGACAGACGGTTGATGCACTCAGAGAGTCTGCTGGAGAGAGGAAATTGCTAGTGGTAAGCACTCTTATGGTGATTGTTAAGAAGACCAATGAGGAGGCTCAACGATACTACCAGGAACTCAGTGACGCTTCAGATAAAGAAGGAGCTCTCATTTTTTGCTCGCAAATGTTTGGAGCTGATCTCAAAGCGTACCCACCCGGCAAAGATCTTAGAGAAACCGATAATCCCAATCTTGTCAGAGCTGTATCACTTTGGGCTTCCCAGACTGACTCAAAAGATGATATCTGGGACGTGAACAAAGTAGCTGAAGAATACAAGCTGGCAGGACGAGGAGGAGTAGCTGTGGGAGACGCAGAGACAGTCGCTGATATTATCGAAGACTGGATCGAGATTGGAGACTTGGACGGATTCAATCTCAGCCATGCTACGTTTCCGGGTACCTATGAAGATATAGTGGAGTATTTGATCCCTGAGCTTCAGAAGAGAGGAAGATTCCATGAAGACTATCCGGAGAACGAGACCACGTTCCGAGAACTGCTTTACGACACTCCAGGTAACTCATACCTGAGACCTGACCATTATGGATACGGGTTTAAGACGTAAAACTGAATACTATGACTAACTGTATGAAAGTAGTACCCCTGAAGAGGGTAGATCAAGTGGAAAAAGAATATCTAGTCAGATCTCAAATCTACCCAGTAGTACGTCTCTCATAACACTCCTCACCAAAACTTGAAACACGCATAATTTACGCGAAATTAAATAATTGAAAATATCAGGAAAAATATCCAAGAAACAGTATGACCCTTGTTCTCCTGAAATAGCCCCCACTCTCTTCTTCTCTCATTTACTCTTTACCCACAGTCACGTGACGTACAGAGTACATTCCATCACGATACATTTCATCACGATACACTAACATTTTTTTATTGATTAGAGTTGCTGTTGAAGCTTAAGGCCAACATGAAAATACATTTCGATTCAAGAGGCTGAGATATGTTCAAAAGTCACCATAAAGTAGATTACCAACACATAGGACGGAAGGGCCATGCCTAGGCAAGACTCCTGTCCCTTCTACAACGAAAGTTATACATTTCCATACATTTTCCGTACATTCTTAGAACATGACGCCCCAAACGTTGACTCTAACCCTCTCTATTCTCTACGAGTCCTCATGTTATCACAGATATTGGAATTAATCTCGTTATATCGCACTCCGCTATGGGAGCCGTGTCAGGCCCAGTTGAGCCACATATACTGGCTGGATCCATTTAGAAACCGTGCTTCTTGATGGTCTTCTTGTCAATCTGCAGCTTGGCGGTCAGGAAGTCGACAATCTTGTCTCGCTGGTCTCCCTGGAGCTGAATAATCTCACCGTGCTCTTCGTCCTTGCCGATGTTTCCGTTGCAGGCAAAATCCTTCTTGAGAACCTTCAGGATTCGCTTGAGGTCATATTCTTCGGGAAGGCCCTGGACTGTGGTCAGAGTCTTTCGTCCGTTTCGCTGCTGGATACGGATATGGATGTAGTTGGTAGGCTGAGTATCGTCGTCACCAGTGTCGGCGAAGGGATCTGTGTTAGAGGGGAAGCAAAGTGGTTGCCAGAGTATGGGCAGTGTTGTTTATCGGAGTCGGTATTAGTCATGTTGTGTGCACAGCCGCACGATCTAGATCGAGACGACAGACGACGACAAACGACGTGTCAGACAGTGTCGAGTCACGCAACAACCGTCACCACCAGTACCGTACCGCATAGTCACCCTACTGTGGGTACACTGCCACGTAAACACGTGCTGACACAAGACGCTGAGGTTGGTCTGTGTCACAACATGGCGCTTGTCACAAAGCTCCACAAAAGCTCTCCAGGCTAGTACTCACCAAAGGACTTGAGGTTTTCGATAGAAGTAGACATAAACTGTTATTGGCGCGATCTAGAGACCTATGTCCAGATTGTCGAAAGAAGGGGGGAGTGTTGTGTTTTGGATGGAGTAGAGGAGAGAAAGGTTGGGTCCGTCATGTGGCGACTTTAATGGGTTGCCTCTTGGGACGAATCGCTCTAGTGGGCGCCGAGCCCTAACCCTGTTTTTCCAAACAAGGTTGGTGCAGACGACACGAGAAATATTGGAAGGAGGTGGAAGAGGGGGAGATATGAAGGGGCGGTTTTTGACGCGAATTTCGGGTTTTTTTGGCCAAAAACTGGCGCAGCACTACCATGACTGTCAAGTTATTTATACCGCTTTTTCCAGCAATTTTTACACACAAACACACCCTCTACAACCATCTCTCGCACATCCCCCTGAAAGGACCAAATGTAAAATGACGTCAAAAAATCTAGAAATAAACATCACGATAGAGATGTCAAGAAGGTATGGAAAGCTCGTTTTTGTTCGAAAGAGTTCGGAGAAAACGTAAAAGTATTTTCTACTGCTTACTCAGCATTTACGTACCTTTTTTTCCCGTTTTCAGACACTATTTACCACTTTGACTCCCTTCAACCTCCCCTTCTCTCCTTCACTTGCTCCATACCATGCACCAGATACGCCAGTGTGACGCTGAGAATATTGGGGGTGACGGAGATAGTAGGCGGAAATTGGAGGATGGGGGAAGTGCAACCAGTGTGGATAATAGAGAGATATTACGTAATCAGGAAAACTTTTTGAGACCAGGAACATGTAAGGGGCCAGAGGTAACTAAGGGATCTGGTGGATTTGACACTGGACTTGAGGAACGATGAGCTATGTCTGTATCAGCAAGCGCTCCACTTGAATACTTTTAGCTGATTTTACTGACTCAGCATATCCTTCTGTCTTCTCTGGAGGCATGTATCATGTTCATGTAAAGCTCGTATTTTCAGAGTCTATGATTATGGGAAGGTCATGGGGACTATAGGTGTAATAAGAGGAGTGGGTCGGTTAAAAATATCTTAGTGGTACTAGCTGGAGGCCTTTTAATACTCATTATCAGGTGCTTGAGCGTTTGTGGGTGGTTTCTGATGAAGTCCACACTCAACAGGTTCAACAATATCGTGTCTCATAGCCAACTGGATTACTTATCGATAGTTGATATGTCAGGCTATACTCTGAAAGCTTTCAATTCAAGGGTAATATCAAGAGAGTGATCTTGAGAAGAAAAAGGAGTTGCTATTGATCCACTTTCAACGATCCATACTTCCACCCACGACTCTTTCACCAGCACACTGTCTTTATTTCTACTCTACTCTCCAAGCTGTATCTTTCGAAGTCAGATAGTCAGGATGTAGACAGAAGTCCCCCATTCTCCTCATCTGACCTTCAAGCAATAAAGCAAATGCGCGGAGACCAACGTGTATACGCCTGTACCAGCCCTCTACTCACCTGAGTCCCTGTATCTATATTATCTCCGTTTGCACCTGCCCCTTTAGTTGGTGTGTTTTTCTCCACATTAATAATAAAATATCAAAACAAATAAAATAAAACAAAATAAAACAAAATAAAATCGAGACAAATAGAGTGAATATAATATCTTAAAGCCGATCGAGCGCAGGAGACGTTCGGAATACAGAGCCAAGACTCGCCGTATAACGCGTCTTTCTATTGCTCCCAGAGTGTGTTATCTCCACACGTTGCTGTTATACTGATTAATATTGAATTTCGGTGAATAATTATACAAAATAAATCAATGTGAAATTGAGGTTAAATCCCACTTTAATCACTCACAGTTTAAGACAGGGTACTTCTCCACACTTCGCTCAAAAACTCCGCTTTCGATCAGATTCAAAATTGGAAAGATGAAATCGATTCTCCTCGACTCCACGAACCCACCAGTACATTCAGATCTCCAATACCTCCTCTCCTTCAACCTCCACACTCTTTCCCCATCATCTCCACATTTCACGCAACCTAAACTGTAGCCTAAGAATAGACGTTGTAGACGTTGGAAGAAGTGTAGCAACTTATAACATCTTCACCAATCAATTGACCAATAGTACTATAGAAGTCGCTGAAGGAAGGCAATTCAATCCGTCTTTGAAGTATTGCCACTTTGTCAACCACGTGACCTACGGTACAAGTATCTTCTACTCTTGCCTCCTGCACTCGTTTAATATCTCATGCAGGCCAACATGAGGGGGTTTCCAGGATGAAGGAGTAGGGCCGATTTAAGGGGAGTTGGGGTGTTATATATGTGATTGGATAAAGGGGATATCATCAATTGTGATTAGTCAGCTGTAGAAATGAATTGTACCGATTTGGTCCAAAAATGGACTGACTTTAGGAGCGTTAGTTCAATGTGCTTATGAAAGATAGGAGAGATATATGACATGGTAAGTAGCCAGTTAAGAGCCCGAAACGATCAAAAGAGAGTCTTCAAAAGTATCAGAAGTCGACAAGAAGAATAAGTCCGTATAAATTGACCGTTTAATACCTTTTCCTTGACTTCTTCTCCACGTTTCTCTTCGCCTCGGACTTAACCCCCCATTAAAGTTGTCCCAATAAAAACACCGCATAACGAGGCTATGCGTTATCACCGGTGTCCTTGCTTCACTTTCTGGTGAATTGACAGAAGAAGGAAGGAGTCAATTACCTACGCTTACAGACGACGAAAACTACACTTGACAGAATCACGACAGATACACTTGCAACTACAACTTCTCAACCACAAAAACCATTACAAATTCCTCCCTATTAGGTCTACAACATGTCCTCCAACAGAGCCGAAGTGGACCTCAACGTCAACATCAAAAAGGCGACCAACACAGACGAGTCTGCGCCCAAACGAAAACACGTGCGAGCATGCATTGTGTACACCCATGACCATCGGTCGTCCAAGGCGTTCTGGAACGGAATCCGAATCCAGCCTCTTCAGACTGATGATGTCATGGTCTTCAAGGCCCTCATCACCATCCATAAGGTGCTTCAGGAGGGCCATCCTTCGGCGTTGCGAGATGCCCAGGCCAATGTCAACTTCATCCAGTCCTTGGCCAGAGGAAACGCTTATACTGGACCTAACCAGGGCAACCATGGTTATGGAAAGCTCATTTCCGAGTACGTGAGATTTCTCATGCAAAAGCTCACATTCCACAAGTACCATCCGGCCTTTAACGGAATGTTTGAGTATGAGGATTACATTTCTTTGCGGACTGTCAACGATCCCAACGAGGGTTATGAAGCCATTATGAACCTCATGACTCTTCAGGACGGAGTAGACGACTTCCAGCGGCTCGTCTTTTCGTCGCTGCAGCGATCCCGATCCAACGAGTGCAAAATCTCGTCTTTGGTGCCCATGATTGCTGAATCGTTCGGTATTTACCGGTTCGTGACTTCCATGCTGAGAGCTATGCATGTTTCCACTGGTAACGATGAAGCTCTGGAATCTCTACGACAGCGATTCTACTCCCAGCACGACCGACTGAGAGACTTTTACTACGACTGCTCGACTCTCAAGTACCTGCGTTCGATTGTAACCATTCCTCAGCTTGGAAAGAACCCTCCCAACCTTCTGGAAGAGGAGGACGGTCCTGGACTTCCCCAGCGACCCAAATCTGTGGCAGAGACTCGATCCGTGTCCCCCGAGCCTGCCCCCATGCCTGTGGCTACCCCCACGCCCTCAATTCCTGCCGAGGCTCAACCCATTGAGAACTTTTGGTCTCAGGATGCTCTTCTTGCCCAGCAGCAGTATGACGCCGAGCAGGAACGGCTGCGACAACAGCAGGCCATGGAGGAGGAACGAATCCGGCAGATGCAGCTCCAGCAGCAGCAGCAGTTTGAAATGCAGCAGCAGCAGCAAATGGAGGCACAGCAGCGGGCCCAGGAGCAGCTCATGGCCGACCAGATGGCTCGACATGCTCAGGGACGAATGGCCGAGCTTGAACGTGACATTCTCGCTCTAAGAGGCCAGTACGACCAGGATCAGCTCATGCTGGAGCAGTACGACGGTCGAGTCAAGGCCCTGGAGGCAGAGTTGTCGCAGTTGCAGCAGACCGCTCACCAGAGCGCCCAGGCTAAGGATGATCTGATTGAGTCGCTGCAGCAGCAGATTACCATGTGGCGACAAAAGTACGAGACGCTGGCCAAGCGGTACTCGTCGATGCGAGAAGAGTACCTTGCTCTGCTCAAGAAGCTCAAGGCCACCCAACAGAAGGCTGCGTCGGCCAAGGAGGCCATTGACAAGGCCGAAAAGCTGGAGCGAGATATGCGGCACAAGAACATTGAGCTGGCCGATCTCATCAAGGAGCGAGATCGAGCTCGATACGATCTGGATCGAGCCAAGGGAGGCAACAAGGAGGACGTGGAGCGGCTGGAACGAGAGCTGCGAATGGCTCAGGATAAGTTGGCAGACAAGGACCGATCTACCGGTGCTGATCTCTCTCTTCTTCTGTCCAAGCACAACCGGGAGCTTTCCGAGCTTGAAAATGCTCTTAAGATGAAGCAGCGGGCTCTGGATGAGCGAGGAGACGATTCTGATCTGCTGAGACGGCTGGAGGAGAAGGAGATTGAGTACGAGGCTCTCAACGAGGCGTTCAACTCGCTGGCTTTGCACCAGGAGCAGCAGGGCAACAACAGCAACGGAGCTACTCCCCTTGCTGCTTTGCATTCCATTATTGATGCTCTTCTCGAGTCTGGTTCTCAGCGAGTTCAGGATGCTCTCTTTGAGCTCGAGTCGCCCATGCAGGCCGGTAACCAGAACTCTACCCCTGAGTACCTGTTGTCTGTGGTTGAAAAGGCCTCCGAGTCTGCTTCTGCCTTTGCTACCTCGTTCAACAACTTCTTGGCCGACGAAACCGATGGAGACTACGCTGAGATCATCAAGACTGTCAACATTTACTCCACTTCCATGGAGAATGTTCTTTCTAACGCCAAGGGTCTTACTCGACTGGCCAAGGATGATGCTTCTGCAGATGCCATGGTCAACTTTGCACGAGAGTCCGCTGAGGCTACCGAGCGAAACTTCATTGGTCTGCTGTCCGAGATCATTGAAGACTTCCCTCTGGACGACAAGATGGAGCGTGTCATTACTCTCAACATGAACGTCCAGACTGCTCTGCAGCATCTCACCAAGCTGGCCGAGCGAATGGCCCCCAAGACCAACATCAACATGTCTGGAGATTTGGGAGATCTTGTGGAACGAGAGATGGCCAAGGCTGCCGACGCTATTGCTGCTGCGTCAGCCAAGCTGGGAGACCTGCTCAAGTTCAACCAGTCGGATCCTCTCAAGTCGACTACCGACCTGCAGCTGCACGAGGCTGCCATCCAGGCTGCTCAGGCCGTCATCAACGCCATTGCTGCGCTGATTCGAGCTGCCACCGACGCTCAGAACGAGATTGTCGCCCAGGGACGAGGTACTTCTTCTCGAGCCCAGTTCTACAAGAAGAACAACAAGTGGACGGAGGGTCTCATTTCTGCTGCAAAGAGTGTAGCTGCCTCGACCAACATTCTGATCGAGAAGGCCGACGGTACTCTGCGACGAACTTCTGGTCTCGAGGAGCTCATTGTGGCATCCAACAACGTGGCTGCCTCCACTGCCCAGCTGGTGGCTGCCTCTCGAGTCAAGGCCACCTTCATGTCCAAGACCCAGGACAAGCTGGAGGAGTGTTCCAAGGTGGTTACCTCTGCCTGCCGAAACCTCGTCAAGCAGGTGCAGGAGATTCTCAACAAGAAGTACGGCGAGCTGGACGAAAAGGTGGACTACGCTGCTCTGTCCAAGCACGAGTTCAAGACGACGGAAATGGAGCAGCAGGTGGAGATTCTCAAGCTGGAAAACGATCTCCAGGGCGCTCGAAAGCGGCTCGGCCAGATGCGAAAGGTCGCCTACCTGCACCAGGACGAGGAGGAGTCCATTCCTGGCCAGGAGGATTAACGGGGTGGTTATGGTACGCTCATGTATGTATATGTATGGAATGAATGATATGAAATGAAAACGGCTGTTAATAATCCGGATTGACAAGGTCTCGACTCCCCATGTACAAAGTGTACTGAGTACAAAAAGTTTAATAAGTATGCAATATTTATATGAATTATGGAAACGATGCCATCATACACAGTAACCTTCTGGAAGGTGCTCAAGGGTATCACGGAAAGTGCACTCGTCCATGGATTCTGGACTGGCCATGGGGGAGGGAATAAACCTCGTTGACCCGTCATCAGGAGACTCTGCTTTAGGCTCTCTGAACCGACGGTTCGTGAACCATTGAGTGACTTGATGAAGAGATATTCCGCAGTGCTCTCCGATTAGCCTTCTCTCCGTTCTTGTAGGATGGGAGCAGATCTTGAACAGAGAATCAAGATAGGCTGCCACGTCGTTACTCAATCTGTTGCGAACCTTTTTGGGAATCGCCTCGCAGTTGGGATCCAAACTTCTCAGTGGGTCGGAATTCTTTGAAGCTGTAACATTAGCAACTTCAAAGGCTTCTGACTTCGCCTCGATGTCTTTGTCCAAATTTGCTGCGACCTCCAAGTAATCATCGAGTAGCTCAGCTGCAATACCCTTTGCAAGGTTGTATTCATCGTTCCAATCTGCACCCAAGATGGCCTTGCTGGTCATCCACTCGTTCTGTGTTAGTAGTTGGTCCATTTCAGGTATCTCCTTGGTATACTCACAAGCCTCATTGGTACGAGTCGCTGGATGTACAGAATGTAGTGTCGAATGAGCTTGTCATACTTAACGCGGTGTTCTGTGGGGACGCCTTCCAAGAAGAGCCAGACTGTCGTGCTCACGTAGAGTCCACTCTCGGGGAATGTAGACATCCACTCTGAAATCTGGGCAAACCATGTAATTGAGTTGGAGATGTCAATTGATTTTTCTTGCAGAGCCTGGCACGTGGTTTCGCCTTTTCTTGAGGCTAAGATGAGACGCTGGCAACGCCAGATATCGGTGGGTGTTCGACTGGGCATGTGATGTGTGGGATGGAAGAGAGCCGCGATTACATCCGCCTGATTATATACCAAAGGCGTCTAGTGGGGCAGTTTCTAAATATAATCCGAATGGTCATTCGGACGCGTCAGGCGAGGCTCATGTGGTAAGTTTACCCCGATATTAATCATGCACGTTCTTGCGTATGGTTGGAAAACAAAGACACCTAATGTGCCATAAGCTCTTGCCTCATCGGCGATTTCCTAAAGTAGGGTCTCGTATTTTGTGCTCATGACATATCGACTGTAATATATAATGAAGACGCAGTCGTCTTTTCTATCGTGGCTATCAAGAACAAAATCGAGCGACAATGGATATTTTCGAAGTGGAAAACAAGATTCTAAGCACTCACACTTTCAAACTGCCCTTAAGGAAGGAGCCCTACCCTGAGTCTATGCTGTTTGACAGGGAAAATAGCGACTCACTCACCATTCTCTCTCAAAAGCCCCAAGGGGTAGAAATTTCACTGAACTTCTTGCAGTATGACGGACATAAAGGAGAGTTCATTCGACAAGAGAACCGGCCAAACGAACCAGTGTACCACGAGCCCAAAATCCTCAAGCCCAGAAACAGTTACATTCTCTTCAGAAATGCTGCATCGAAATGCTGTCAGGGAATTGATGGCAGTTCTGTATTTGTCTCAAGAGTATCCAGCTCGATTTGGGGCTCTGGGATTCCTAACCCTGTTGTTCGGCGGTGGTTCAGGTACATGAGCTTCCTTGAAGCTCTGTATCACGAAGTGGACTTCCCGGCGTATATCCACAACAAGCAGCCAAAATCTCCAAAGAAACCCAAGGTCCAAAAGACACCGCCCAAGTCAAGAAAGAAAACTAAGAAGAAACAGTTCACGACACTACAACTCACGCTTGGTCCCCCTGTTGGCGTTGGAGGTGGCATTACTGCCAGTCCGATGAGTGCAGTTTTCAGTGACAATACAAACTTCAGCTGTATCGACCCAAGCTTTTTTCTGGACACATCCACACGCGATTATCTCACAATGCCTATCGATAACCTTACACTTCCATCACCAGGGCCGATCCCTGATCAAATGATGCCGTTAATTCCCCAGCAATCTCCAGTTGAGTTGGACTTTTTTGACAGTCTAGGAATTGACCACTTCAATGATTCCTGTGAAGATCCGGCGCACCAAGGCCGTATATTTTCCAGTCAGCAGCATTTCAAGCACGCCACGCCTTGTTAGCTTGGGTCCCTTGTGAGCCAAGCTTACAGCCTTTACATAGACGGTATTATAATTAATTTTATTTCCACTGAAAAAAGTTACACCTTGTGCTCGCTGGTGTACCCGCGTTTGCCGTATCGTCCCTGCTCCCGCTCTCCTTGGAGTCCTTTGGTGGCTCTCCTACGAGCTGCAGGGAGTGATTTTGGCCACAAACCCAAAAGTGTTTTCCCTGGTTGGGTCCTTTTTTGCGCGTCGTTCGTAGCACGGCTGGCAGATTATGATTACACATTGGCGGCGGTTTTTTCGTCATAATTTTCGACCATTGCGACGCGACTTTTTCGGCCGTTTCCACGCGTTCCACGATATCCAGCCACTCTGCCGGCTGGGGTAATAATCCTTCCACTTTGCTTTTCGTTGGTGTGTTTTTTTGCCCACTCTTGTCCCCTCCTGCTCCCCTATCTTCACCCTCCTCAGTCGCATGCGAGTCTGCAGCGCAACCTAGATTGGGCTCATTAGTGCTGTCAATATTTGGGACGCATGCAGATACGGTGGGTTTTTGGAAAAAGCTGGAGATGGCTTTTTGTTTTTTCGCTGTAATTTTCGGAGACGGTTTTGGCTTAGTAACTCCCTTTTCGCCCTTTGTAGGCGGGGTAGCAGCTCTAAACATGGACACGACAGTCGCTGTTTGCACAAACTGTTTATTTGTCCTGTGGAACAGTTTTGGTCGAACATGTGGCTCCTTGTTCTTGTCCTGGCCCACATCCTTGTCCTGGGAGTCAGATGTGTTCCTCACCTCTGCATACACGGGACAATGGTCGGAGCCTTCCAAGTGGGGCAAAATATCTGCGCGGTCCACCGTGAGCCCTTTTGAGGCCAACACGTAGTCGATACGCGATCCAAAATTACCAGGACGATAATTCATCATCACGTTCCAACAGGTGTACATGTCTGGCCGGTTGGGGTGCTTGTCTCGACAAGTATCTTGGAGTAGCGAGGGGACCAGTCTATGGAAGACTCGCCTACCGACTTTGGCGGACCTCCAGGTCTTGCACTGCTCTGGATTGAGCTCTTCAAACTTGTCCACAAATCTACCCTCTTGTTTGTCTTGGAGACTGGGCAGTGTAATTTCTTTGGCTCGGTAAAGAGCTTGCATTCCTTCTGCTGAGTCATACAACTCTCTAGCGACATTCAGATCTCCCATGACCACGACTTGTCGACCAGCCTCAAGAAGGAGATTGACCCGCTCCTCCAATAACGCAAAGTAGTCGTCTCTGTACGCGTCTCGTTCTTCTCCCTCTGTAGCTGTGCTAGGACAATACAATCCAAAGAGCACGCAAAACCCGAGATCCAGGAGAATCGAACGGCCCTCCGAATCAACCTGAACCAGACGTTGAGCATCTCCTTCAGGGTAAGCTCCAATACAGCTTTTGCTGGCTCCATCACGTGCCATTTGTCGTTCAAACAACTGTTTGTAAGTCAGGCCCTTTTTCGAGTCTGGAGAAACTAATTCGCCCGTAAGACCCTCCTCTGCTTTCAAGACTCGAATCCCTTGCTTCACATACACGACAACGCCACTATAGCCCTTTTTTGTGTTGGAGAACGACCAGTACGAATCGTAGCCTGGAACTAAGGCATGTTCTCGTTTGAGCAGTTGGGGCTGGAGCTTGGTCTCTTGTAGACAGATGACATCAGCCTCCAGCACCCCAAACATGTGTTCAAACGATCGCTGCTCGTTCCATGGATGGTACGACAACACGTTGTTGATTCCACAGATGTTGAACGTGACGAGTCGCATGATAGAGTTTGGAGAGTTGGTACAAGATACGATAGTTGCGATCAAGGGTACGACGATGACCTAACTACATTGCTACCAAAGATACAATGAGCAATCAAAGTCATTGTTGTAATGTCGTTCACATCAGACCACCCTCGTGCTTCTTCCATTGTTTGATTTGGGCATATGACCACGACATATGACTGGTCGAAAATGGGGCATGGCAAGGTTATGCAGTGTGGAAGGTGATGAGTGCAGGGAGAAAAAAGAGGGATACTTGTACGAAGAACTGAAGTTGTGAGTGGGGTGGAGTGTAGAAGTAGTGGGTCATTGGTGTGTATAGGCTTGGATTGAGTCGATGTAGAGGTATGGGAGGTTTTTTCAAAAAAAAAAAAGTGAAAAAATTGGGGCTGTTTTTGTCAACTATGGAATCAACTAGTTGACCAAGTAATGTAGTGAGCTTAGTTGCGTTTTGGCAAGGCTATCAAAAGCTGATTACAGAACCATCCAAACGATCTAGAGAAGAATGGGTGGTACCATTAGAGTCGGACGAGCAAGAGGATTCAGATGGGTTGATTTATCTCTTTTTTTACAGAAAAATTGTGTCGGTTATCAGCCCCTCATATAGTGTGTTTATACTTGTACTATGATGTACTGCGATCTGAAAGCTCTCTCAATGGCTTGAAGGGAGCATTTTTTTTCATCCTTAAAAGACCCATAGAACGTACTTCGTAGCGGCTACTGCTCAGATAACTTTCTGATCGTCTTCTATTCTCTCATGAGCACTCCTTTCACGTCATTATTTGGGGCTGCACTTTCTAAGTACCGCTCCAAGTAGCTCACAACTAGATAATGACTTTTATTTGAGCTGCTGTAGCTCTACTGTCCATAGATCATAGAACACTACGATTGGTCTAGAGTAGAGTGAGTGGTACTATTGGAATCAGAAAAGTGAGCAGAAATCAATGGTAGTACTTACCTGTTGGTTTGTGGCTTTTCAGAGCTCATTAACAAGTATCGTAAGTATGACCATGATGAACAACTTGAAGGGCCACTACTTTACCCCAAAGAGACCTCAGACGCCCAATACTTTGTCGTTACTACTACAGTGACCACCCCCTTTCAATAAGACAGCTATAACCACTTCATTCCTCCTCCTGGACACCTTTTGTTGGAGCAGCTTTTGTCAAGTACACTCCCAAGTAGCACCCAACTAAATGTTCGTCTTTGGTTGCTATATGGTAACTCCCCAGAGAACCACATTTCGACTTTTAAAAGCACCACCACATCCCCCACGTGTCACAGGTTATGACCACCTCGTACCCCCACCATAACAACCCCAATAACCCTCATTTAGCTCCCTTTCACGGACTCCGCAACTCTTGTTTTACACTCTTCTCCACTCCCAACGGTTATTGAAAATAGTGTATGGAATAAACACGATAAGGGTGAGTTATTGAGGTGGAAGGAGAGCTTAAAATGGCTCAAAAGTAGGTCTAATCGACCCACCTCACTCCCCTCATCAAAACCGTACCCTTCTTTTCCCCACAACATGTCTCAATCGTCCAATAACTCCGCTCTTCTCCACCCCCCAACTCTGATCGACAACTCAATTTCGTGGGGGTCATGGAGAGGTGAATGAGTGACAGCTGTAAATGGAGTAAGTACAATAACGAGACAAAAAGCCGATCAATTGTTTGAAAACTCACCCATTGGTCAATCCAATCAATCCATGTTTCTACCACTACACCTTGCTTAGTCACGTGCCCTATCTTACCCTACCTTTTTTGTGCACGGTTCAATTCCTGCTATATATTTATATATCCTGAATGCCGCTCGCTCCTCCGGTATTGCGTGCTCTGCTATCTTCCAATCATGTTTTATCAGCGTTTGCGGGGAACCTTATCAGCAGCCCACCGCTTTTATAGACCCGGGTCTGCATCCTCTTCAACCTTGAACTCCAGGCTAATCTTCAAGTCCTTCTACTCTTCCATCCACGCACCGTCCATCATGTCTTTTGGAGATAAAGCTGCTGCCCGTCTCGCCGGCAAAACCGTCTTTGTGACCGGAGCCTCGTCTGGTATCGGACAGGCCACCGTTCTTGCTCTGGCTGAAGCTGCCAAGGGCGACCTCAAGTTTGTGCTTGCTGCTCGACGAACCGACCGTCTGGAGGAGCTCAAGTCCAAGCTGGAGTCGGATTACAAGGGCATTCAGGTTCTGCCCTTCCAGCTGGACGTTTCCAAGGTCGAGGAGACCGAGAACATTGTGTCCAAGCTGCCCAAGGAGTTCTCTGAGGTCGATGTGCTCATCAACAACGCCGGAATGGTCCATGGAACCGAAAAGGTCGGCTCCATCAACCAGTCTGATATCGAAATCATGTTCCACACTAACGTTCTGGGTCTCATCTCTGTGACCCAGCAGTTTGTCAACGAAATGCGAAAGCGAAACAAGGGAGATATCGTCAACATTGGCTCCATTGCTGGACGAGAGCCCTACGTTGGAGGAGGTATTTACTGCGCCACCAAGGCTGCTGTCAGATCGTTTACCGAGACTCTGCGAAAGGAGAATATCGACACTCGAGTGCGAGTCATTGAGGTGGATCCTGGAGCGGTGGAGACCGAGTTCTCTGTCGTTCGTTTCCGAGGCGACAAGTCCAAGGCTGACGCAGTTTACGCAGGCACCGAACCTCTGGTTGCCGACGATATCGCCGAGTTCATCACCTACGCTCTCACTCGACGAGAGAATGTGGTCATCGCCGATACCCTCATTTTCCCCAACCACCAGGCCTCCCCTACTCACGTGTTCCGAAAGAACTGAGATGAGGCAAAGTTATAGATAACGAGATGACGTATACGGAGACCGTTAACACGTGTTTGTGTGTTGTAGGCGCTTGTAGAACACTTGTAGCCACTCAATTGAGCAGTAGAAGCCATTGGGAATCAACTGAGGACTTGTAGAGAGGTTGAACATTGCCGTATCATCTTCAATTGGGTATGTAATGGACTTCTGGTCAATTGATCAGGCCAATTGAGATCAATTGATGGATAACTAATGCTCTATGTTCCATTGATCTCAAGGGTCAATTGAGCGATACACATGTTCCATTGAGATTTAATGACTTTTTGAACTGGATTTACAGGTGAGCTATAGACAGTGTTAAGAAAAATGAAGTGTATATGAGACTATGAGCTATCACATGAAGATGAAGCACCATAAGCACAGGCTGATCGAATAGGACACCGTCTGGAACAGTATCTAACCTCAGCACAAGTCAATTGACCTGCCACTTTATCATAACACTCGCTTATTCTCTACCTATCATACTCAGTCAACTGACCTACCTCTCAACCATCGTACCATCTCTCCGAGGTCAATTGAGTTGTTCATAGATCAGATACAATGACTCAGATCAACCGGGCAACTGAGCTATCATTGTTATACTTCAATTGAGCTGTCTTCAAGATAGCTTTTTAAGATAGCTGCCTAAGATAGCCATCTACATAGATAACAAGCCGTCTACATCAAGATAGAGCAGCCGTCTATGCACTGATAAGAGTGTATCATCCCAAGAGTTCATAACATTCATATCTACAAGTAACAATGATAGAAACCATCTATAATGGAAGCTCATAATAAAGCCATCCAGCTGTAGAACCAACTGTCTCTCTTATCTTATGATATCAATACTCCTTTCACTGTACCATCAGTCAAAAAGCCAGCGGCTAAAACTGCATAGCACTGTCTCAACTTGTTATCGTCTTTCTCTCCCAAACCCTACTTTCCCCGGCTTCCTCGAACTCCGTCACCCCCACGCTTATCTCCTATCTTATCGGTTATGAGTATGTACGACACCACTGAGCCGCATGAGAAGCCGCACGAGAGCCATCGGAGATGCCCAGCAGAAAAAGGGAGACACTGCAACGCAGCAGTATCTTCAAAAAAATGATATCCGTGAGATTCGAACTCACGCCTCCGAAGAGACCAGGAAATTCGTCAAGGTGTTAGCCTTAACCTGGCGCCTTAGACCGCTCGGCCAGGATACCGCAAAATTCGTGTTTGGAAGAGGTGAACTTTCGCTAGTATCTCTCTCATAAGTCACGTGACCATGGAAAATCCACATTTTTTTAATCCCGATTTAGCCGCACCATGATTCAAGCCACTCGTATTTTTTTAGCACCAAACACTTCTCTGTGGCTTGGTAATCCCCGCAATCTCCGCCACTAGCCGTTATCTCCTTTCTTACCAATCATTTGCTATGTTATTTGCTGGCGACGATGACCTCACCCTCCATAGTCTCAACCTTGAGGTTGTAGATGTTTGTCTTTCTCCACAGTTGGGAGCATAGTGAAGTATTGAGGGTGAAGAAAGAGGAATGCGAGAAAAATAAGGACACCGTTGTGATCAGGAGAAAAATCTCTATCGAATGGTACATTGAACATGTCAAAAGTCCCCTTTTCTCCCATGTCAAGCCACATACGGCGAAATTACAAGCCACCAAGCCACAATCATCAATATCTGAAGCCACCTTTGATAACCATTGTATATAACCATGAGCGGACGATACGAGCTGTTGCCAAGCAGCTTTGAAATGACAACTATTGAAGACAGGAGCGTTGCCACCTCTTCGGCTGACGAGTCCAGTCTCAGTGGATTGAGTGACGATAATGGTCATGGAAAGACAGACAAGCTAGGACACTACACTGAGGTGGCTGAAGTTGTTGAAGTGGCAGATACGCCTCCTCAGAAGAAGGGCTTTTCATGGGCCAAACTTCTCTGGGATTCAGCTGACAAGAGTCCTGCTGAGAAGCGTCTTCTTTTGAAACTGGACTGCTTTCTGCTGTCCTCTGTTATGCTGGGATACTTCATCAAGACTCTCAATCAGATGAATATCAATACTGCTTATGTCAACGGTATGAAGGAAGACTTTGACTTGAACGGAAGTCAGCTCAACTACTTGCAGACACTATGGACTGTGGGATACATTGTTGGACAGATTCCCAGTAACCAGATTTTGCAGAGAACAAGTGCCAGATACTACCTTGGATGTCTGGAGCTGATCTGGATGGCCCTGACATTCCTTACCCTCACTTGCAACAACATTCATTCTCTTTATGCTCTAAGATTCTTTGTTGGTTTGACTGAAAGTGGTTTCTTCCCTGGAGTCGAGTACCTGCTGGGATCATGGTACAACAGAGACGAACTGACTAAACGATCTTCTCTATTTGCAGTCTCTGGAGTAGCTGCTGGTATGGTTACTGGATACTTGCAAACAGCAATCTTACACGGTCTTGAACACACTGCTATTGCTTCCTGGAAGTGGCTATTTGTCTTTGACGGTATCATTTCCTTCCCTGTGGCTCTCTATACCATGCTGGTCAATCCAAACACTCCTGAAACTACCACTAGTTGGTACTTGACTGAAGAAGATGTGGCTATAGCTAGAGAACGAAGACGAAGAGTGGGCGACTTGGAGCACAAAAAGGAGCCGATCAAAGACGTTCTCAAACGGTCTTTCTCTACATGGCACATCTACGTCTTTCCCTTGGTATTCCTCTGTTACAACAACACCTGTGCTGCCAACTCTCAGCCTACCATGATTTCCTGGCTCAAATCTGAGGGTTACACGCCTACAGAATACAATGTGTACCCTACTGCTGTTTCGGGAGCGGGTATTGGTATTACTCTTGTTCTGGCTGTGGTTTCTGACGCCTTTGATGGTCTCAATTGGCCCTTTGTAGCTGCCTACTTTGTCATTCAAATCTTGGGTTCGGCTCTACTGTCTTATTGGAACATTAATGACAGTGCTAAATGGTTTGCATACTTTGCTGTGGGTGTTCCTACTGCCTGGGGACAGCCTATGATCTTTTCTTGGTTGAACCGAAGTCTTTACCATGACTACCAGAAACGAAACTTGGTAGTGAGTATTACTAATACTCTGGCTTATGTGACAGGAGCATGGGTTCCGATTCTAGTCTGGAATGCCAAAGATATGCCTCGATACCAGATTGGTTTCACTTACAACGCTTGTCTGGCTGCTCTAGGTCTGGTACTTACAGGAGTAGCCACCTTTCTTTGGAAGAAAGATGCGAGAAAGGTGTTGCAGGTCAAGGAGGTGTGAAGAAGAGAAATTGAGTAAAGATAGAGTAGAGTAATTTATTGGTTTTTGGGAGAAATGTACTACCGGTATCGGTAGAGATGTGTGAATAGTGTTGATCTGTAAGAATATATGAGCCATGGTTTGAATCATAGAAAGACCAAAGAAGTATGGAAGGGTTTTTAGGTGCTATTTCATTGACTAGCTGTTCTTATTTGAAACTCGATTTGATTAATTCGTTTAATCTTCGCAACATATACAGGTACCTGGTACCTCTTAATAGCACCTCATATTTTGCAGAGAAGAGGTTGGGAAAACAATATTACAGATTTACCACACGAAAAACAGAAAGTAGTAGCAAATAATAAGCTGGTTTCACTTCTTAGACCACCTCTTAGTTTTCTTTTGGATCTGTATCCGCCAAATCCTCTACCAAAATTATTCTCACATATAAACATACAAGTTCTTCGATAAATGGAGGAAAAAACTTGTAAAGAGAGAATATGAGATGACAATACTGATCTATACAGCTATTGATATGCATTAGACTACCTCTTCTTGTTCTGGATATGATACTCCTGTATTTCAACCTGTTCTGTCAGCAGCCAGGACTTGGAGACAAAATACGCACCTTGAAATATTTCGATTTGACGGCAAAGTAAGGGTCAAATGAAGATGGATAGGGTACTCGTGGTGTTGATGTGACAGGCTGAGTGCACTATGACACTCTCGTTTGCAATTCCTGGGTATACAGTTATAGTTCCCTCTTCTGTAAGTATCGTGGATGGGGAACCAATAATTACTCGTTGATGAAACTCAAGAATACGAAGATAATAAGCTGAAATGAAGTAACATGAAACACCCTGGGTGATCTTTATGACTTCTAGTAAGTATTTGACATCTTCAACTTGTCCCCTAGCTTGTACAGTTTTTGTATTCCTCTCAGTTCTGTTCGCAACTCCATTGAGAGACAAGTTGCACAAGTTGCACACGTAGAACATGGCAAAACAATAAGATAAAAGTCAAGAGTGTTTCTTCCAGCTATTATTTTTGTGAATAGCAACTTCTTGTTATGTAAAGTACCTTTTAATACTGTGTATTTCTCTTTTCCGTCAACCATATTGATGAGAGAAAAAGTTGGTGTCAGGACAACTTGAATACAAAGTAGAAAAGTTGAAAATGAGTATTTTGAAAGATCTAACACGTTTATCAGGCTCATATTACTTAGCTGACGTCTTTTTGGTGCTGTCATAACGATGCTGGTATTTCAACCACTGTTCCGAAACATCATAGATGGACCAGCAGAATACAGGATTGGTATCACTCACGATATTCCTCAATAAAACAATAAATGAAGACGTGCAAGAGGCTGGGAACACTTTTTACACTTGAAAGAGTGTAGCTTATAGCTTCTCGATGTCCCTAACTTCTTTTACTGCTATATTTCTCTTTGTCTTGTGAGCATCAATGCTGGAGCTATTAAACCTGACATAGGAAGTTGATATAAATGAGAACTAAGGCTGAAACGAAGTGATATAAGAAGCTTTGGACACTAAATATAGCTACTAGTATGCGACTGTAAGCTTTTTGTGATTACCAGTAGCTTTTTATACTGTATTTACCACTTCTGAAAGCACCAGAAGTTGAGAGAGAGCACTCAGGTGTTAGGAGAACTCGGCTAACTAGCAAAGAAAGTTGAAATTTAATAAGAGGAAACTGCTAGGGTATTCAGTTACCTTTTATTGTACTACAGACTACTTTTGGTAGCTTCAATTATGTATTCCTTCCCCATATATCCGTTCTTTCATGGACTGCTAAAACGAGGGAAGGGATTACTTGGTATAAATGAGGTCAAAAAGAAGTACAAGTAGCATTAAAAGATTGCACGTTTTATAAATGAAGACTTTGTAGCTATTCAAATACATACGACTGTTCTTGGTGGTTTCTACTATCATCAATTACTCTGCTATGTGATGTTTTCAATGGAGAGACAAAATGCAAGTGTCGGGATATGATGTTAAACAAGAGAAAAAAACATGTAATGGAGTGATATAAGCTAATCAAATTGTTAATAGTGACTCAATGTTAGCATTTGACAGCTTCTCGATGTTACTGGATGGAATTAATGCCCTCTTCCGCACTTCTTAGCGTGTATTGTGGGAGGAGACATAATCATGGCCTGGTACAACACGATGAATTGAGGAATAAAAGCTATAAATGAGTATAAAAAGTATGTAAAGGCAGTATTCATGGCTACTGGTAAGTAATAGATAGCTTATAAATGCCTCTAGTACTTTTTCAACAGTCATTTCTCTGTTTCGTAGGTATCACATAAGAGGGACCAATGTCACTTTCTGTTTGACTTGATAAATTGATGGAAGAAAGTTGAAAATACGGAGAAGAAGACGTTCCAGCTAATAGTTACCCCTACAAGTAAGTATCTTGACATTTTTTGTTGTCCCTGGTATGATTCGGTGCCTTCTTCCTCATTTTTCTGTAACAATCGATATCTGAGTTATGCTTAGTGGCATAAGAAGTCGATTAATTGGAAAGAAAAAGCTGAATCGGGGTTAAAATAAAGCATCTGAAACATCAAAATACTTCAAAGTGTTTCATAGAACTCTCTTGGTTACAAAAATTACTTTTTACTTGTCCTTCGGCCTCTAATAGGTCAGTACCTTGCGGGAGAGACAAAATCATAAGCTAAGGTAACTTGTTTT
Source organism: Yarrowia porcina (assembly GCA_900519025.1). Classification (NCBI taxonomy): domain Eukaryota; kingdom Fungi; phylum Ascomycota; class Dipodascomycetes; order Dipodascales; genus Yarrowia; species Yarrowia porcina. The sequence continues at coordinate 2,024,593 of ULGT01000001.1, forward strand.
AATGGAAGAAATAAAGCTACACAGAAGTTGAAAAACAGCCTATGGCAGCAAATGTGGCTCTTATAAGACATTCAGTCACAGTTAATTCTTGTTGATAAGTACTTTTATTGGATTTGTCACAGTTGTGTGCCTTATGGATTGACAGAAGTGTCATTGACAAGCATAGCCTGATGAATGGCAAGTGAAGTAGAGAGAGCCATGAAGCCAGTACAATTAGTGTATTTAAAAGCCATTAGTAGATGACTGGGTACCATTTATAGTTGCTGGGGTATTTTGCAGTATCTATCTGTCTTCTTTCAGAATTATAGATGTCAGGGGGAAATGTAGGCGTAGGGAAACTTGGATAAATGACGTTGAAAAGCTGAAACAAAGTAGAATGAGATAACAATTACGTTTTGGATGGCTTATAGTAGGTGTTAAGCTATTTTAGACTACAGTTGTCATGTATTTCTAATTCGTTTACCTCTTCTTTATGCATCAAGGATAGACACACCAAAGTCATGTATGAAGAACTTGATAAATAGCACAATGAAAGCTGAAATTAAGTAAAAGAAGTAACATGTAGAAGAGTTTGATTGCTGGTGGTAAACAATGTTAGCTTGCTTTGTCTCTTCTATGTGTTTTAGATGAATTTCAATCTGTGATGTAACATGAAAAATGAGAGACCAAAGCATGGCTAATACAACTTGACAAATGGTGAAAAAAAGCTGAAACAAATGATATTAGAAAGTCCAGCACGTTCAAAAGAGTCACTAATAAATAGTGGGCCACTTAGTCTTATACCCAGCAAAAACTATTCGTGTATTTCACACTTCTGTCGACACCTTCGGTTGAGAGAAAAAGGGAGAACCAGATTAATGATGAGGAAAAGCTGAATTGGTGTAAGGGATGTTCTTAAAAATATAACTCTGGCTACCATTGTGGGGATATTTACCGTAGATCGTTGCTAGTATTCAAATTTTACCATGTATTTCACTCTTCTCTCAATATTACTGATTGAGCATAAAATGTAAACGTAGGGATGCAATAAATAAAAGAATAAAAGCTGAAATGAAGTGATGTGAGCTCCTCAGAATGCATTAGATAACTGAAAGTTGATAATTTTTGACTTCTGGGTGTATTTGGCTAGTAATTGTCTCATACCTCTCTCTTCTGTGAACATGAAAGGTACCGTAGGTAGCAAGACAACTTGGTGTAAGGATAAGTCGATTAGTTAGCGGATAAAAGTTGAAATATGACATGAAAAGATAATCAAGGCATCCAAATAGCTATAATAGTACGAATAGTCCCTTCTACTTGTAGCTTGAACATATTGGTGCTTCACTTGCCTCTTTTCTATGAGCTACCTTGATGAGACAAAAACCGTGGGCTGGCTTAACTTGATCTGATCATGATAGAAAGCTGAAAATGAGTAACATAAAACGCTCATTACGTTTTTGATAGCGGCTATAACATATTCCATCTACACCTTTATTCTTGGTATCCGTTTATATAACACTTCACTGTTCTGTATGCCAGCTAAGACAAGAGCCGAAATCAGGCCCAAGAATAAGTCGATTATTAACCGCCAAAAGCTGAGAAGTAGTAAAAATGTCACTGAGAGAGTTTTATACAGATTGGGGCTGTGCGAAATACTACTTTCAGTTGTCCTAATTTTTATTTTGCTATGTTTACCTCTGTCATCAAAAATCGCTGTGTGGAATAACTTGAAAATTTGAAGAATAAAAGCAACTGAGAAGTATGAAAAGTTGTTAGTAATAATTTTGATGGGTAATGCATGTATTCCAGTACCGTAGGTAATTATTAGCTTCCTCATGTCTCTGATGCATTTACCTGTTCAAGCGTCAAGGGTAGATCAACAAAAGTCATGTATGAAGAGTTTGACTAATTGCAATACATAATCGGAAAGGCAGTAAATGAAGTGACCAGTATAATCATTCAATTAGTTCTAGTAAACAAAGTTAGCTTATTATGTATTTGGTATATATTTCAGAAACATTCCTCTCTGTTTGCATGCATCATCGAGAGGACGATTGGTAACAGCTTGCAAAAAACAAAGATAGAAGCTGAAATTAAGATGTTTAAGAGACCCACAACGTTTGAAATAGCTAACAGTAGATACCGAGCTACTTCTTATTGTACCTAGTACACACTATTAACGTCTTTCGCACTTCTGTCAATACCTCTGGTTGAGTCAAGAGGGATACCCCGAAGAATTGATGAATGAAAGCTGAAATAGGTTAAGATAAGAAGTCCAGGATGTTTGAATAGCTAGTATTGTATGACTGGCTGCCCTTTTGAACTGCTAGTATTCACCACCACCGTGTATTTCTCTCATCCATCAACCTCATTGATTAAACATGAAATGTAAGCGTAGGAATGTAAAATGAAAAAGAAAGAAGTGGAAACAAGTGTTATGAGCTCTTTATAATGCTTAGAATGACTGAAAGTAAAATAACTTCAACTTCTGAATGTACCTGGTTAGTAATTATGTCTATATCTCTCTCTTCTGTGAGCATCAAGACTAGCAAGAATCCGGATACGATAGTGAAAAGTTGAAGAGTTGGCGAATAAAAGCTGAAATATAACAAGAAAAAATACTATAATTGTTCTACTAGCTATCATAATACGAATGGCAACTTCTCCTTGTATCTTAAACATACTGATGGCTCATTTATCTCTCTTTTGTGAGCTCTCCAGGAGAGGCATAAGTATTGGCCTGGCTTATGTCGATGTATTGATGATGGAAAGCTGAAAACAAGCAGAATAAAACTTTTATAGCCTTATTAATGGCTATAAGTACGAGTCTCACTACCTCTTCTTGTTCTTGATATCAATTTCTACCGTATATCTCTGTTCCGTCAGTCAGCTGTGGTAACCCCCCAACGAAGCCCAAAAATAAGTCGATCAAATAGCATATAAAGCAGAAATAAAGCAATAAAAGAGGCTTAAAACATGCTATACAAATCAGTGCTATAAATAATACCACTTTTGGTTATTCTAATAACTTTTTCTGCTATATTCACCTCTGTTTGAAGGCATGAAAAATATTGGCCTGAGTAAGATAACCTCTTGATTGAAGAATAAAAGCTGTAAAGAGGTACAAGAAGTTGGTTATAACAAATTTAATAGCTAACAGTGGATAATTTACTGTTTGTTAATACCTATGAGTTCTTATAGATGGTATTCCCCTGTAAACATCTTACTAACGACCAAGCTTATCACAGAGGATCTCGATGAATTTGAGAAACACAGCAGAGATTGAGGGCATAACCAGCTGCAACATTCTTCCTACTTACTTGTATCTGATAAGCTACCTCTCAGTTCCTGTCTGCTATGATTCTTCCTAATCTCCCTCTTCAGTTCGGACGCAGCAAATATGCAGAGACGAACTTAGGGTGTGTGGACAAATCGAATTTTGGCGCGAAAAAACTTGAAAACAGATATGGTAAAGAACTTAAGGCATTTTTTCATAGTCATAGTACGTAATTGATTATTTCTTGTTGTTTCTGGACATCAAATTCAATGTACTTTGCTCTTTCTTTGAGCGTCGTAGAGGGCAAGTAGAAACGAAGCGCAATGATGAATCGAATAACCAAAGAAAAAAGTTATACACAAGTAGGAGAAGTCACTGGTGATTACTTTCAAGCTAAATTTGTTATAATAGAAAGTTACTTTCATCACGCGAGGTGTATGAGAGGTATCGTACAAAGTCTTTATATATTCACACTCAGACTACGGCACTGTAGTGAAAGTAGCTTAGCTGGTGGAATATCTCGATTAGTTGAACAGTAAAAAAGCAAATGACGTAGAAGGAGAGACCTAAAACAGTATAATAACTGTTATGATGCAATTCAACTCGTTATTCTGCCACCTCTATGTTATTTCTGCTCCATTTCTCTGAGTTCTATAGTCACTGGCAAAATGACATAACTCAGAATTATGTAATACTGGAATACTTGTAAATAAAAGTTGAATTGAGGTTGAAAGAGAGTCTTTTGACGTTCTATCAGTCTTCTGGTACGTATCTGAACAAGCTGTTGATGTCATTGAGGTAGAATCTGATCATTCACTCTTCTCTGTCAGCACTTCATATGGCAAGCGTAGAGGTAACTCGAATAAACAGCAATCAAAAGCAAAAGCTAAGTAGAGTAAGACGCTCATTACATTTTAAATTACTTCTGACGTGTGACAGGCTACTTTTCTCATTGGTTTTCACCTTTTTTTGCCATATATACTTTTCTGTGAAGGTATTATTGAAGGGACAGATATCATGGGGCTGGTTCACTTGAGAAAATAAAGAATAAAAGCTGTAAAGAAAGACAGTAACTGTCTAAAACAATCTTAACAACTACCATCAGGTAAAAGATGGCTCATTCATCTCTCTGGTGTGTGTAATCGTAGTATTTCCATCTATTTTATAGTCATCATGATGAGAGGCCAAACCGTGATTCAAGCAACTTGGTAAAATGTAGATAAAAAGTTGAATTGAAAAAAATTAAGAGGTCCATAACACTCAAGGTGACCAGTAGTAGATAATTTACTACTCGTCTTGTCCCCTAGTTTCATATGCTCCTATATTTCACCCTGTTCTGTCTGCAACTTCCATGTGTGGAAATACACCTGTACGGATATCTCGAATTAATGGTGAAAAAGATCAAATGCACTGAGCCAGAGCTTTCATGACGTTCAAGAAAGCTCTATTGGGCGATCTGATATCTTAATGTGTTTCTGGGATCTACAACTACTATATTTACTCCTATGATGTAAGTATCCTACATCGAGAGGCAAACTCAGAAGTGGGAATTCAATTGAGTAGCAAGGATAAGTTGAAATGAAGCAATGATAAGTGTTTATAACATTTAATCGTCCCTGTTTGCTCAATATTTCACCTTTTGGGACTGTAATTACAAATATTTGCTCCCACCATCTCTGTTAGAAGTGCAACAATACCTGGAGAGACAAGTATCATGTACAAGTATAACTCGAATTTGGCGTTGATAAGTTGAAACTAAGTAATAAAAGAGGTCCTAGATGTCAGTTGTAAATGATATGAGATATTTGCAAACTCTTCTTGTCTCTGGTAAGTCTTAATAGTTCAATAAGCTGCTATGTTCTCAACTCATTGGAGAATCTAAATGTATGCGTAGCGATATCTGGGAAAATCGATGAAGAAAAGATGAAACTAAGATATGTAAGACTTTAAGAATGTTTATAAAGATAGTATCATATGACTGACGATCTCTGGATGTCTCCTGTATATCTTGAGGCTGTATTTTATCTGTTGTGTGATAATCACTGCTGGTAGAACAGCTGATATAGGAATAAGTCAACTAACTAAGGTATAAAAGTTGAACTGTAAGAGAATACAAGGCCAAACACCCCCATTACAGCGAAATGGCTTTACTTAGTACCTACGGTACTGTAACCGTTAGAAGGTATCGTTGCAACATTATATTGATTCAGTGAGCATCATAGGTTGAGCGTAAAATCATGGACTGACAAAACTCGGCAAATGGAAAACCAAAAAGATGAAATAGGTAACAACAAGTAGCTCTTAATGTATTTAAGTAGTATCGGTTATCACTAAGCTGGATCTATACTGCTTTGCTCGCTCTTCTTTCAGCACCTTAATCTGGTGTGAAGAATTTCAGGTGTAGGGATAACTTGAATAAATGACAGGAAAAAGCTGAAATGAAACATACCAATAGGCTTCTGATGCTATGGATGGCTCAATGTATCTCTCTGATTGGATTCAGTTGCAGCTGGTACATTTAATTGTTACCTTTATCTCTTTACTCTTAGAGTGGATGATAAATATCGCAGAATGTCTTCGGAACTGAGGAACAAAAGCTGAAATTGAATAAGATAGTAAGTGGATCATGTTACTGGTAAATACTTATAGGTAATTAACAACTTTTCTTGTATTTAATATGTACCATTCACGACTTTTCCTCTGTTCTATTCGCAACTTAATGGAGGGACGAAACCCAGGTGTTGAGATAGCGTGGTTAAATGGCAAGAAAAGCTGGAATGACGTAAGATAGAATTCTGTGGATGATTGGCAGGCTATTTTCTTCAGCCTGACCACTTTTTATTTATCTCGTTGCTGGTATTTACCACTATTGCGTATTTCTCCCCTCTGTCAGTGGAGATAATTAGGGGAGTAGGATCACTCTAATAGTGGAAGAATCAAGGAGAAACGCAGAAATGAAATAAGTGAAGAGACTCATCGTAGTTGTAATGGTTGTTGGTGAACAATTTATTACTTCTTGTGTCTATTTTATATAGTACTATGATATTAATCACTATTCCATGGACTTCAACGAAAGGAGTCGTGATGACATCGGGACAAGTCAATGGAATAACGAATAAAAACAGAACTCAAGTAGAATCAAAGACTAGGGAGAATAAAATAGATAGTAATCATACCACAGTCTACTTTTTGTTGTCTCAAGAATGTTATATTGCTATATGTAACTCTTGTCTGCACCATTGGTTGCGAGGTAAATATCGTGGGTTGGAATAACTTGAATTATTGAGGAAGAAAAGCTGAACTGAAGAAACATAAAAGGCCCTAGGCGTTTTTGAGGGCAACCAGTAACCAATAGTCACCTTATTACTTCACAAAACTACTGTATTCCTCTCTGGTCTGTGCACATCATTGAGAGAGCCAACATAAGGCACTAAGATAAGTCGATAAATAGCCAGGAAAAGATAAAATGAAGTTGGGGTTGAGATGTCTGACGCTCTGTAGCTAATAATCTGCAATTAAGAAGTTCTTGTTGAGGCTGGTCTTCAGTACCATGGTGAACTGCAAGCAACTGAGGTTGGGAGGCAAAACGCAGAGCCTGAGATGGCTCGATTAAAGAACAAGAAAACTTGAAATGAAGTAGAATAAACTGTCCAGATCATTTTAGTAGTCACTAGAATGCGATAAATCTTTCCTGTTTGTGTTCAGCAGTTATCACTGCTACATATTTCTCTTTTCTGTGAACATCCTAGATAGGAACCGACATCATGGTATTGCACAACTAGATTAATTGAGGTACAAAATCTGAAAAGAAGTAAAAGTGAGCACGCATACGTTCTTTCATGTTTAGAAAATGAAAATAGTTACCTCTTACATGCTGGTATTCTCAATTTACGACTTTCTGGGTTCTACCTGTTTTTGGAAGAACTAACAACTCAGATACAGCGATAAGTCATGTCAGCGACAAATAAAAGTTGAAATAGAGTAAAATAAGAAGTTAATAATGTTTATATGGTTCATTCCTTTGTTACAGATCACTTTTGGCTGTCCCTGTCCCACCCTCTTATTAATGTGGTTACCTCTGTTCGTTAAGAAACAAGAATCGTAGATTGGGACTCTCAGAAAAATTGAAGAAAGAAAGCTGAGAAGCAGTGTAACCAGCTGCTAATTATATATTGAATGGTTACTAGCTGGTGATTTTCAACTTATATATGTCACTGGTATATCTCTTAATTGTTTTCACTCTGTTTTGTAAGCATCACTTGGAAGACTAACAGACATGAGCAGTAAAACTCGATGATTCGATTAATGAAAGGTGAAAAGTAGGAATTTAGAAGATCTAGGGCGCTCTAAGTGGCCATTGGTAAGTGGTTAGCTAGCTATTCTTATCTCTAGTAAGTTTTATGGCTGTTCTTCTCTTGTCTATTCCCAGCTCTAGGGACATGCAAAAATCAGATACAGGGATGATTCGAATAAATGGCGAATAAAAGCTGAAGTCAAGTAGAATAAGAGATCCAGAACATCTATTAAAACGCTTTTGTAAGATTGACAAGTTGCCAGTGGGACAGAAGGTATTTTTGAGCTACATCGTCTCTATTTGTCAGCGCCGCTGGTGGTGGGGTAGAGCCTTATCATCAGTATGGGACAGATGGAAGTCTACAAGTTATGAATAAAAGCCGAAATGGAGTACAGGGGAAAGTCTGTCATGCTCTCAAGAGCTAACATAAGAAAGTCAATTACGTCTTGTCTTCTTTAATGTCTTGTAATGTATTTCTGCATGTCCTTAGCTGTACCGCCGAAATGTACACGTGACGATCAACAGAAGCTGAAATCAACTAAGATAAGAGGTTATTGAGAGCCTACTTGATCTCTTTAGTACGATTGAAAACTTCTCGCTGTGGCCGAAGATATATTAGAGCTACAGTATCGCCATCTGTCGGCACTTTGGGGTGGTGGGTAGAAGTATGGCTTTGGAACTTCCTGAATAAGGATAGCACAGCTTTATAGAAGTAGAATAAGACGCAAGAACTATTGTTGGGCCTGTTCTGTGGGACTTGCCTCTTCAGGTTGTCAATGGTTTCTTTTTCTATAGCCATATCTCTCCCTGTATCATGTGGATATCTGCGGAGTAGGTCGAGACACAAAATTCAGACACTGGGATAAGTCAACTATTTGAGAAATAAAAGAATAAAAAGAGTAGTAGAAGAAGCCCGTATTACTACTATCAGTGTTTTTCAAGCGTATGAGTATTTATTATACAACTGAGCATTGTTATACAGTATTTCTTCCCATTTTACGACAGTAGGATGGAAAGACGAAGTGTAAGACATGGAATAACACGAATATTCAACCGAAAAAAGCTGAAATAAAGCAATAGAAGTGTTTTGTGACATTTTTCGAGACTTTTTGTAGGTATTTGACAGCCTCTTGGTATCACTCCAGTGTCCTATTGATGTATATATCGTTGTTCTGTGATTTTCATTGAGACATGTGGACCAAGGGATAAGTCGGTTATTGACGAATAAAAGCAGAAAATCAATTAGTAGAAGGGGCCCCTGTCAGACTAGTAAAGGCAATAACCTGAATGTTAGCTCATTTCAATTACTAAAGTTGTATCACCGGAGCAGACTCTCCATATGTCAGAACTGTCTAGAGAGATGAAATGCACGCGTAACTCGGGAAAACATCAAAAATTCATCAAACTAAGTAAGATAAGACCCTTGTGACGTTTGTTAAGCTATCAATATACAATTAGACACTTCTATTTGTTTCTGTTATCTACTAATACGGTGTATTTCTCTTCTCTGTCAACCTCATTGATAAGAGAAAAATGTTGGCATAAGGAAAACTCGAGTATTCGAAGTTGAAAAGTTGAAATTGAGTATTTTAAAAGGTCTAACACGTTCATCAGACTCATATTGTTTTGATAACCCCTCTTGGGTGCAGTCAGATAGCAGCACATCCATATCAACCACTATTCCGATACATTCCTGATGGACTGGCAGAATTCAGGTTTGTAATACCTCGGGAAAATCATAAAAAACATTGAATGAAGACATAAAAGAGATCAGCAACACTCCTAACACTCAAGGGAGTGTATTCAATAACTTCTCTACGTCCCTGTCTCTTTTTACTGCTACATTTCTCCTTGTCATGTTAGCATCAATGCTGGGGAGATTAAGCCTGACACCGGAAGTCAATATATTCGAGAACTAAAGCTGAAGTTGAGAGACATGAGAAGCCTAATGCATTATTTATGGCTATTGGTATGTTGTTTTGACTTATTGGGATCGATGGTAGCTAATACCATTGTATTTACCTCTTCGGAATGTATCAGAAGTTGAGAGACACAACTTAGGTCTCAGGAGAACTCGGTTAACAAACGAAGAAAGTTGGTATTGAATAAGATGTTATTCTGGATATGTTTACGTGGTCTGTAATATGTAACTTATCACTTTGGCTAGCTTCAATTACTTGATAATGCTCCTTTTACCTGTTCTCCATAGGTGTAAGACGAAAATACGGAAATCATGAACTGCTATAACTCAACAAAATGAAGACAAAAAGATGAAATAAAAGAGGAACAGGAAACTATAATGTTATTAATAAGCACTAGTATGACTTTAAGCACTTATTGTTTCACTGAGATGGCCTCTTATAGCTTTATTGTCGTTTCAGTCAGCACAGAAGAAAGGCAAAATACAAACGTGAAGAAAACTCGATTAGCTGGGAGAGAAAAGCTGAAATGAAGTGGAAAAAGATGCTCATGACGTTTAATATAGCTAATTGTACGTGTCAGATTACATCTCTGTAGCTAGCGCTCATTATTGCTAGCACTACTCTTACTCTAAAAGCACCATGGTGGGATTCCAAAACATCGCTTGGCTTAATGAGATAAATTGTAGATATAAGTTAGATATAGGCCTTTTAAGAGTCATCTAATACTCTTTGTAGCTAGAAGTACCCAAAACATTACTTCTTGACGTTACTGGTATTCTTTTAAGCTATATATCTCTGTTCTGTCCGTCTCCCTGAGGAAAATGCGATTTGTCCCAGAGATAAGTCGATTAAAAAACAAATAAAAGCACAAATAAAGTAGAAAGTAAGACTCTGGGACCCCTACAAATCTCATATCAGACTTCTGACTGATTTTCCTTGTGGTTGGTACATGTCATTGCATCATTTACCTCTGTTTTCCGAGTGTAGTAGAGAGAGGAATGGACATATGTTTGTTGAAACTCGTTAAGGGAAGATAAAAAGATGAAATAATGATATATAAGAAGTTAGCAGTGCTTTTTATAGATAGAAGAAGGCGATTGAGTTCCATTTCTTGGTTGGTATGTACTACGCCTGTTTTTCCCCCTGTTCTGTGACTTCATGCGGTCAGAGACGTATGCAGGCGTAGTTATAACTCGATAGTTGAGGAATAAAAAATGAAAAATGATACATAGAACACTCATACCGCTCTCTTTGTCTAATTAAAGATCAATTTCATCTCTCAGATGTTTCTAGAAAGTGTCATTATAACAATTCTTCTGTTCCGTACACTTTATGATTCATGGGAGAAATTCAGGTGTAAGAAGAAGTGGACAGCTTACAATCCAGATAAATGTGAAGTGGAATAAATAACACATATTGATACTCAAGCTGGTATTGCACCATTTGAAACCCCCTGCTGCTATTCGCAAGTTTTAAAGCTTCATCTGCGTATCTTCTATTACCACCATGGACGGACAAGAAGATCATAGACTGAATATCTTGGTAAACTGGCAAAAAAAAGCTGAAAAGAAGAGTAGAAAATGGCCGAAGACAGTTTAGATAGCTATTTTTAGGCAACTGTCAACTTATTATAGTCTTGAGGTTCATATTTAAACTGTTCCTCTCTATTGTTAACATATCCTATTAGGACCAACATTGCGAGATGTCAAACCTGATTATTTAAAGAAAGAAAGCTGAAGTGAAGATAATTAAGAGCCTCCCTCTATTCTTCACTTCTACCAACAGGTTTTGGATCACTTCTTCTTGACCCTAGTATGTCTCCTCATGTATTTCTCCCATTTTGTCAGCGACTTGCATAGAAGGACAATGTGCGTGCGTAGAAATATCTAGATTTTGGGCGAAAAAAGTTGATAAGAAGTAAGATAGAGTGCTCACGTCACTCATTCAGCCGATATACCTCAATTGGTCAACTCCATTTAAATCTGCTCTATCTTACTACTACTTTTCTCTATTCTGAAGGCATGGGAGGTAGGGTGCCAAGTGCAGTCAAAGTGATAACTCGATTAATTAGCCAAGAAAAGGTGAAAAGAAGCTATAGAAGTAGCTAAATACAGATTGTTCATGCAAAGCAATACTATCACCAACTCTTCGCGTTTAAAGAAGCTCTATTTGTGCTATAGCTCTTCTACATTGTGGGTGTCGGTTGGAGCTAGGTCTTGGGTTAACTTGTTATATTGACAAATAAAAGCTGAAATGAAGTGGAATAACAAGCCCAGAATGTAATTTAAACTTTTATGGTGCTATCTTCTTCTTCGACTTGTCACTTGAATATGTTTCTACTGCTATGACACTTCTTGCTGTGTGGGCATTCGAAACTGGCCGACCAGCCGAAAGGTAAATCGCGTAGAAATAGAAGAAAAATGTGAAATCAAGTAAGAGAGATTGCCCGGGGCTTACAGCCGGCTAAAATTGTGCTATTTGCCACTTTTTACTGTAGTTATTTCATCTTACTGCTTCATTTTTCATTGTTCTATGAGAAGCATGGATGGAGGGCATTAATCATGGGGTGGTATAACTCGATGTATTGAGGATTAGAACAGGAAACAAAAGAGAAAAGAAACATGAAATGTTATTGATAGCTAACATTAAGCAACAGGCTACTTAATTGTCTTGCTGGTATCTTTTACTACTGAAACTCTCTCTGTTCTATATGCAGCATTTGGAGAGTTGAAACTACAGCATCAGGACAAAACCAATAATTGAGCAATAAAAGTTGAAAATAAGTACGAAAAAGGCTTGACACCTTTATTCCGGCTTATATTACGTGAGGAGTTACCTCTTTTTAGTTATTGGTACCCTATCATCACTGTTTTCTCTCTTCCCTGTCAGCGTCATAAACGGAAGGATAGCTAGGTAGCGGGTATAGAGAAAACTTGAATAGTTCCTCAATAAAAGTTGATACCAGACAATTGAAGAGAGCTGAAATATAGACCAAAGTGCGGCTAGTCGAGTGATAACTCCTTACTATCCCTAAAGTTCGATTAAAGCGTTAGTATTTCTATCACATAAACTCGGGGGTGGGAAGTATGAAGACATCAAGAACAAGATACACACGAGTGAATAACAAGACAAAAAAGTTCTCAAAAGAAAAGATAAACTTGAAGACTGTATGAAATAGACAGTAGTTCTTCTTAAGTCAGACCCCGTATTATTTCCAGCTATTTAATGAGAAAGAGTCCAATAACTTTTTCAGTGAGAAACATGCAATTGCTATGAGAGAAGAGGTGAACTGAAAAGGTATTGACGCGCTACCTGGTAGAGTGATTATTTAAACCCCATTGCTCTCTAATAATCGAAACCTATGGTTTGCATTCCCACATCTTTGTCATCTACCCTGTACCATGTACGAGCTACATCTACTGGTATTCTACTCCACAAGTTGGAAGTTGTTCGTTACTCCATTACCAATTAGTTGTTAACCTCTATATCGCTTCCTGTTGTTTGTTCTAGACCTCCGGCCTCACACTACCAGGTACCGTACCAATTAATATCTATTATGCTAACGTCCTATACATATCCTCTACTCCTCCATCTGCACCTCCTTTTCAGGTGCCAGATCCACCTCTCCGGGCAGCACGTCCTTGACCTTGGCTCCGTGCTTGTGGCCCACCAGCTTGAGCAGGTTGGTCACGTCATCAGGCAGCTCAAAAGCAGACTGGACATAAGGAGGAGGGAAGGCCTGGCCTCCAGTAAGTCGCAGACACGTATCGGGAGTCAGAAGAACAGTAGAAGAGTATCGAGCAATGGGAACGGCCTGGGCAGCCTCGTCTCGAGCTCGAGCCTTGTTGTTCTTGGAAAACTCGTAGAGAGCAGCCAAAGGCACAAATTTGGCAATCTTGACGGGCAGAGGAACGAGAATCTGATGAGCGAGAATCTCGCCAAGACCAAGACGGGCCTTGGCAACGTTAGACTCCACGTGCGACAGCTTGAAGGGGTAGACGGAGGTTCGGGCCTCGAGCTGACTCAGCAGCTTTCTACTGGCCTGAATCTTGAGTCCGTAAGTAACAGAAAAGTCTCGTCCGTACTGGTTGATCACAGTTCCAGACTCGTCGTAGCCCTGGAAGTCGTACAGACGAATGGCGCCCTTCTGGGGAGCAGCAGCCATCTGGATATCCACCTGGTAAGCCTCTCCGGCCTCCACAGTGAAGTTTTCCTCCTCTGCAATGTGCTGTTCATAGAGACAGACAGCGTCCTCTGTGGACTTCTGGTTAGCCTCTGACTCTGCGAGTTTGACGGCATGGAGAGCTCGCTCTTCCTCGCCTTCAACCTCCCACAAAACGCCCTTGAGATCTCTCTCAAGAACAATAGTGTGTTGACCAGCCAAAAACCGTCGTACTCGTCGTACGGCCGATCCAGGCACAATCTTGACATGGTAAGCAGCAGCAATCTTCTCCACAAGCTCCCGGATCTTGGTGCCGGAAACCACACCCACAGCTTTACCGGGATTGGGGTCTGTGACCTGAGCAAGGTAGGCAATGACGGCTTCAGAAGCGAGGTAAGAAGCACACACAGCATCAGCAGCAGAACCAGTAAGAGGCTGCTCGGTCTCGCCAGCAGCAGGCACGTGACGAACCACCTCTGTCTGGGTCACCTGAGCGGTGTATCCGTCGATATACACTCCCAGAGTGATCTTTACAAGATCGCCAGGAGCCAGCATACCGCCCTGGAACTTATCTCCGTTCTCAGGACTCACACCGGCCACAAACTCCTGTTTTTCGATTCGAACGGGCTGAGCAATACCCTTTTCAGCCACGGACTTGTAGACGGCCGTAGTAGCACGTTCCAAGAAGGAATCGCCCATACGGCACATTTCGCCCACAGTATAGGTTTCATATTGGGTGAGCACGGTCTGGATAATGTGCTGGAGACACGTCTGGGCGATTTTGCCGGCCAGACGGTACTTGTCGGTGACGGAGCTCGTCAGCGTGTTTTTTTCGTCCAAAAGCGCGGTCGATCGAGCCAAAGACATTTTTCAAAGATGGTGAGTAGAAGGCTTCTAAAATTTCTTGCAGACATATGCAAGGTGGAAAAATATTTGGGGGTTAGGGTGAGCTTAATGGGGATATTGAGACGGTGTGGGGAGGGGGTAATAGAGGTGGTGGAGGGGTGAGATTGTAGGTAAGTGGCAATAATCATGATTTGTACTCATTGTGAAGAATTTGGACCGATTCGAGAAAAATTGAGGGTGCTGAAAGGAGCTGTTTGGAGAGAGATCTAGAGGAGGAACTTTATCTTTGTTTACAGATTAGTTGGGACTTAGTTGGGGAATGTAGAGTGGATGAGAAGAAGGGTTTTGAGATGGGATTGGACGATATTGATACTGCTGGAATGAGGAGAGAGTTGGGAGAAAAATGAGGCAGTTTGGGGTGTTGTAAAAGAGATATTGAAGGTGAAGGTGTATGGAGAGGAGGGATGTCGAGGAAAGTAGATAATTGAGGGAGTAGGTGGTTCTTTTGGAATCAAAAGAGTACACTTTTGATAGTTGAGACTGAAATAGTACAATGGTAACTGCAGATCTCATTTTTAAACACTGCTTCGTGTTTGAAGTGGACTATGGTGCATGTATTAGAGGTAACTATTATCGAGGATAGACACCACTGTGAAAAAGAGAAATCTATAGTTAGAGAAGTATGATATCATGTTAGGCATACGTCTCCATCATTTATTCAGTCTTAAGATGTTCAATATGGCGATGTGGGATTTATCTCCATTTTTTCTGATTTTATCCCTTATTTTTGTTCATTATTCTGTCCACCAGCCACCCTCAAAAAAGTCTCTTCTAAAGTCTCTCTAAATTCTCAACAAAAGCACATCAAAATGCTTACCATTTTTCCACCTACCAATCAGCCATTTTACTTTCAACAAAAGAGCGGTTTATCGTTCCCGCCTCGCTGCTTACTAATCCCGCCACCGGTTCTCCACAATTTCGCATCTCATGTGCCTATCTCATGTGACTGTTATAGACTCGCTATCAGCGACTAATTTTAGTTGGGTTGATTACTAAGGAGGGATGAAGTGGTTTATAGCGATGAATACTGAGTGGATTTCAATTTTGAAAAGTGCATTTTACTCAGCTCGCCGCGTATAACACAGTGGTACCCTTAACTACTCATTATATCTAATATTCCTCCCTCCTCCTCCTCTCGCCACATGCAGTTCATGCATATCTCCAGTATGTCCAAGTATCACACACCTGTCCACACCACTACATCTCTACAAACACAGCACTCTGCGAGACTCGAAAATGTCGGCGATTTCAGGCATGGATTTGGGCGGCGCGTTCCGGCTCGCAAATATCGCCGTTGGCGGCCTCACTATTTGTGGAGGCATTACCCAGATGGGGCTTAGTTTGTGAGTAGAGAGAGGAGAGGAGGTTTACCATGGTGATGGTGAAGTTGGGGAGCAGTGACGTGGTTGATAAGCAGGTTGTCACGTGGTGGCTTTTGTGGTTATCCTGGTCTATTTGTGTCGTGTTCATTGCTCTGTTGGATGTTGAGTCAGGGGTGTTATGAAGGCAACACGTTATGTTGTGATAAGGTGGAGTGAGGGTGTTATAGCGAGGTGGACCTGCTTTGCTTCAAATGTCACGTGAAACCACAAGGTATGTCTGCTTATCCTGTACTTACTCTCAACCAATATCACTGCTTCTATCACCTACTATTATTCAATACTAACTCAGACAAGATGTGAGTACAACGAAGTTATGGTGACTTTTGAATGTTGAAGGATAAGTCGAGATGGACTGTTATGACAGTTAGAGATACCCACCTTGAAGAGTATGCTGGAAGGCCGAAGAGTTGCACAAAGTGTCTGAACTGAGTCTGGTAAGCAAGGTACGTTAAGGATACGAATTTAGAACATTGTCTGTCAATGACTATCTGAATTCAGACCATAAGGCATTGCTATGGATGTATCATTGTCTTCTCACGATAGCTATATTCTTGAACTTATCTATTCGTGTTGGATAATGAACGGATGTCCTAGTGATAGGCTATTTGGCTTATCCTACAGTGGTGCAATGGCGACATTGATCTTGAACTGAGACCATATCCTACTTCTGACCTTAATGATACAATTGGCCTTGTCATTGTGGTGTTGCTATGAGACTATGGCAACTATCAAGTCTTTTCGACTTTGGGCTTATCACATTAGTCTTATTGATGCCACGATGAACACCCGATGTGTCTCTTCGATTGTCAATTGAGACCCCCGAGACGCCTTGTAGACATTCTGTGTTCCCATTATGCTCTCAGGAGTGTTTAGTGATAGTCTCAGGTTTTAAGGGCTTGTGGCTCTTACCCTGACCGTTTATTGTGTCACCTGAGTCTTCCCGGTGCTCTTCGTGCGCTTCCTAGCGTCTCAATTGGCTCTCTTAGGCTCATATTGGATATCTAGAGGTCTTCTTTGTCGTCATGGCGCTCAATTTGGTCATTTAGATGTCAATGTGGCTCACCAAGCAGGTTCTATTACCTCTTAGGGATCTATTACAATCCTCACACTGTCAAAATGACTTCTGGACAGTCTCAATGGTCTCTCAAGTGCCTTCCCCGGTCATCTAGATGGCATTGATGGCGTTTAGGTATCATTATGATATCGGGATGGCTATGACAGTCACCTCTTCTTTCACCATGGGACCTCCGGCTCTTCGTTCCCGTGTTTCCATACTAACCCAGATCCTTCTCTCATCCTACCTTCTTATCTTTGGATACTCAATTGCATCTCTCGAGTTTGCCACTCCTCCCGTGGCCCACAAGTATGGCTCGTTCCTCTTCTCCTTCGTCGGCCGAGGCATTCTGTACATTTTGATTGCGGCCATTCTCATGTCCGGTGGCTTTCTGCGGTACTTTTTGGCGCTCATCATCTTTGCTATTGGCGCTCTCTTTGTTGTGCTCGAGTTCATTCCCTCCATTGAGCCTCCGGAGAACATGCGAAACGAGCCTTTGGACTATATGGAGGAGGTTTAACCTAGAAGAATGAATAGACGGTGAATGAACAGATGCTGAATGAACAGACACAGTGAATAAAGAACTAAATATCAATATAAGCGCACTATTGTATTTTTGGGGATTTTTAGTAATTTATTAGTATTTTCTCTTTTAATTCCAGAATAAAGTTCTTATAGTCCACCTTAAACCAGCTGAAGTAGAAACACGAATATATCTCAACAAGTAGCAGGAAGATCTCTAAACCGCTGTTACCTCCATAAACGCCTCCTCCCCCTCATCATTTCTATACCCATATCACCCCCATCATTCCTCCTCCCTCAACTTACCCTACTGCATATGTCATGCACACCACCAAGATATTCTGTTGATTCTCACGACTGTCCATCATCAACATGTCGCTGGTGAAAAAGCCGAAAACAGAGCTGTCGACGCATGTGGTGTCTGATCACGTGACGGAAACGTCGATCCAGCTGATTGGCCACACGTGTCCTGTTTTGGCCTGTGATTTGAACCCGGACAAGAGTGTTCTTTCTGGTGATCTAGAAGGACTAGTGAAGCTGTGGAAGCTATCACGTGATGATACTGTGGAGCAGTTTGAAGTTGGGAAACACAAAGGTGCAGTTTTGGGCGCTATTTTCGTCAAAAATTACATGGTCACGTGTTCTACAGACACGACCATTTCTGTTTTTGACGGAGGACACAAGATTCGAAATTTCAAGGGTCATACAGCTGCTGTGAACGTGGTTTGTGGAGGACAAAACGGAGAACTCATATACAGTGGCTCTGACGACGGTAGTATTGGTATTTGGGACCCTAGAGAGAAAGATAGCGACTCTCAAGTGATTGAAACCAACTACCCTGTGATTGCTCTAGCTACAGATGGATTTGAAACTGTATGGAGTGCAGGCGTCGATGACGTAATCAGCAAATGGGATCTTCGGATGAATCAGCAGATTGATTTCCAGGGTGCTGATGGCCATTCAGATATCGTCACTAGTCTGAGTTACAACCAGGACAGATTAGTCAGCCATTCTCATGATAATACTGTGAGAGTATGGGATACCAAGCCGTTTGTGGCAGACAACAAGTCACGTGAACTCTTGTGTCTCACGGACGCTCCTAATGGTATTGAACAGGCCACTCTCAAGGCCAAATGGTCCAGTGATGGAACCCATATTATTTCCGGATCCGCCGATAGAACGGTAGTTATTTGGAAAGGAGATACTGGACGGTTGGTTAGAAAAGTGGGAGGACACAGTGGCTGTGTTAATGATGTTGCCATGGTGGAAAATTGGTACGTTAGTGCTTCCTCGGATGGTACGTTGGTTGTTTCGAACTTATAGGAGCCATAGAGGGCAATGACCTACGAATCCGATGGTTTGAAAGGCAGGAACTGCTGGGTACAAAGGCCAGAGAAAGCTTGGTCAAGAAGGTCGTCCACTAAGGCCAGACCCCCGGTATAACGGTATACCACTGCATGTAATGAATTGTATTTATAGAGATAGGTAAGGAAGGGTAAGGAAGGGAGACAGGCGGTATGGGGGTATATACATTAGCGACTTTCAGAGTAGCTAGTATTGCACCCAAGAGTTCTTAGAAGATGTTTTACAAAAGAGCAAGAACCTCTTCGGATACTCCATAGACGACAAGGCATTTACATTTACATTGACATCTTTAAGAATAAAAAAGTCGGCAAGACATGAAAAACAAAAAGAGATAGACGGAGGTCTTCCCAAACAATCATTAGCTCAAAAGAGAGGCCTACATTTTTAATAATCTGTACCCGGAGGGACTATACCCCGGTAATCAAGGAGAACTTGAGCCATCGAACAACCAGTGGAACTCCATATCGAGTTAGAGAACTAATTAAGAAAAGTAAAAATGTGTTCTGACAGACCTTTTTTGATCTACTATTGAAGTCTCCGACCTTCTGAAAGACCCCTTTTACTTTCAAAAGGTATTCTTCTTTTCGTTGTCAAATTAGAGACTGAAATAAGACTCGGTATAGAAGTCAGAGATAGCTGATACATCAACTGTTTATCTGCTGTTAGCACTATATGTTCAATGCAACTGTGCTCAGATCTCCTCGCTTGTTACTACTGCTGTTTTTCTTCTCATATGAAGACAACAACATGCATGTCTGATTTAGGTGTCAATTACTAAATACTACGGCTCACTACCAGGTACATGTAGTTACCTGAAGAGTTGACAAAGAGATGCAGAAAACTGTAGAAAACCCCATTCGCAGCTTTTCCCTTTCTTATTGCACCAAAATTGAACTACAACCCGAGTCTCGGTATCATTCTCCGACTGTTCCCTTTTACTTGAACTCTCAACCACTTTACTTGGAAATAGTCAAGAAGATATGAGTGTTTGTAATTGGCACTCAATACCATTATTATAGCATATGATCGGCTTCAGACATATCCATGTCCCTTCAATAGTACATTGGAACTACTTTTTCAGTTCCTGACTTTTCCATTCTCTCCCTATACTCCAATCTCTTCACCCAGACAGAACCATCATAACTCGACATCCAGACATTCCATAGACTAAAAGACTATTTCATCTTTTTCTCCATCATCTTTTACCATACACATCCCACTTTCATCCTTCTAACCCTTCTGTAATACCCCGAAAATCGCGTTTGAAAATCGGTTCACGTGACTTATTTGGCCCGGTATCACGGTTCAACGCATTTTGGAGCATGGTTGCGGCCATATCCTGGTGAAAATACGGCTTCCCGTCCGATCAGCCATAGTCAAGCACCAGAGAGCCTAGTTAGTATTGTAGTGGGTGACCATACGAGAATCCTGGGTGCTGCAATCCTTTTTTTGGCCGTGTAGTATTTTTCCAGCAGATTTAACCCTCTTTTTTCCAATATTTTTTTGAAAAATCGGGAAAATCGGGAAAAATCACCTGAACACCATAAGATCATAAGCTCTCCTCAAATACATCCTGGATCCGTAATGGACGAACCCTCCGAAACTACTCTCTATATTATAGATGTAAAGTCAAAGTCTAAGGGGACTCTCTAGACATGCTTGCGCGTAGAGCCCCCAACTCTTATCGACTTTTCGTGACCTCAGCCTGTCAAAACGACAGGATAAGAGAGGTCGTGTCTTGATCTTCCAAAGTTGTAACGGGCCAATAGGGTGACTGTAGGGGACAAGTACAAGTACATGTCCGTCCTTGAGCCCTGACTTAACGATGGAGTGGATTGGATGAAAACACCAAAATAATCACCATTGTGATGTCCATAGAATGATGGAATACACACCCGAAAAATGCACCGAAAAATGCCTGAAATTCAGACACTCGACAATCGGCGTTCACACCCCAGCAAAAACAGCCAAGAGCGCTAGAAGCACCGGTGGCCATTCTGGCTGGATCGTGAGAGATGGGTGTGTAGAGAAGAGTTTGGAGGGAGGAAAAAAAACGGCTAAATAGGATTCCCAAAAGGTGGGATGCGCAGCATGTGGGTGTGGGTTCGATGCAAAGAAATGACGTATATAAAAGGTATTTGTTATGGAGATGGGGTGTGTTCATATTTGAAAAAGAAAGGTACGGTTCGAATCAGCAAAGTTGGGCAAGTCCAATGGTACCACTTAGACACTCATAAGACCTCTTTTCAACCTTACAGCTGAGACGCACTGGGGTGGCAACATTGCGATCTAAACTCGATTTCAAACATCTCTTAACACTATGCGACTGACGTGGAGACCTTCCATTCTATCTCGATTGAACGTTTCCAAGGCAGTTTCCCCAGCAACTTTCAATTCTTTTTACAGACCTTCTCTTGTCTCTTCTTCCAGACACTTCTCCACTACTTCCACTACCATGAGCAACAAATCCGATAGTGAATGGCGAGCTGTTTTGTCTCCTGAACAGTTTCGTGTTCTGAGAGAAAAAGGAACCGAACGACCTCATACCGGAAAGTACAATTCCACCTTTGATAACGGAACTTATAACTGTGCTGGATGTGATGCTCCTCTTTATACGTCCAAGGCCAAGTTTCGAAGCTCTTGTGGATGGCCTGCCTTTTATGAAGCCATTCCCGGCGCTCTCAAGCTCAATGTCGATAAGACCTTTGGCATGACTCGAACTGAAATGGTGTGTGCTAAATGTGATGGCCATCTGGGTCACATTTTCAAGGGAGAGGGTTACGATACCCCTACCGATGAGCGACATTGTGTGAACAGTGTGTCGTTGAATTTTAAGCCAGAATAGTTTTGAGCGCAGCGAAAAACTATTTCAACTTTTCAATTGTCTAGAGATATTGTTCTTTCTTCAAGGACACTTCTTTAACACTTCTTTAACACTTATGGTACTTCTTTCGGTCACATTCTCACACTTGCCCTTGTTGAGATCATGACCGATTGAAGACCATCTAACACGGTATAACCAGTTCCAAACTGGTAGGAGGACAGCATGAGGGTATATAGTGAATAGCATGAGGGTTTTGTATTAGAAAAGGAGATATATTAGGACATTACTCATCTTGAAAAAAAAGTTCTGAGTGGCAGATAATTCTCAGCAGGTGGACCAGTGGATCTAGTTGTATCCAGGAGAGTCAGCCTTGTACTTGAAGGCTTACAGAGTATGGTATGTAGTGGAGGCTGGGATGGAGGTATGAATAGGTATAACTCATCATATGAAAAGAGGTACCAGGCACCAGGCACCATGGTAGGGAGGTTTAGAAGACAATTCAGGCGAAACTGAATCTCTGATCGAACTTCTGGCTTCAACTGAGTAACTTTTAAGGAGATGGGTTCTATTTATCGGATGTGGATTGAGAGAAGGAGACTCTCTCGACCTGAGGAAACACGAGATATGAATTGGTGTGTTTTCAAATGATCAGATTGAACATTGAGTTAGCTACCTGGTAGTACAATACTTATTGACTATGACAGCCCCAATCACATTTAGGATATGCTTGGATGGTCAGTGTATCATTGGGGTGTCTGACTTATCTTGAGACCAATTGTCAAGTGATTGAGATATGGCATTAGCTCATCATCTAAGTAGACTGTCACTCATCGTCTAGCTTCTTTTGAAGACGTTCATTACTTGCTTGAACGGTTGTGTGGCTTTGGGATGGCCTTGATGGTAATACTCCGTACCCAAGACAGTTTTTCACCTGGAAGAGACAATAAAGATACCATGGGTCGCTTCGGTGGATCTTTGTCACTCTCTTGTCACCCTTGATACTTCAACTCATCTTCTTATGGATTCTGTTAGATGGTTCTCAGGTATTGTGTGAGCTAGAAAAAGAGGTATAAAAGAAGCCTGAAAGTTCACCTACTCATCATTAGTGAACTGAAGAGTGTCTAGGATCTTCTGCGAACTGCCAGACCTGGTTATTGACCTTTTCCACACTCGCACCACTTGCAGGATGGTGACATAGAGGGACACTGTAAGGATAAGTTGTAACTAAGAAGTATCTTTGACATAGCAGGACATAAGTATCATGTTCAGACCACTATACAGACTTTCAGAAAGCCCTCCCTTTATAGTCGTTTGGAGCGTCACATGACAACCAACAACTCCTTAAAACCGTCCTTCCAGTGCAACATCCCCTATTACCCCCTAAACATCAATGCTAGTCTTCAGGGGTGCTTCCATCACCTCCCTAAGCAATCCAAACAGTTAGGGGCAGACTCCTATCATCAGTATATCGTCATCAGTGCTTCTGTCCGCATACATATACCGGCACCGGTACTGTACTTAGTACTTATACATCTGCTGCTCAGTATAGTTGCACATTCCATCTCCTGTAAATGCAGATAACCGCCATACATATATACCAAACACCTGCCAAGATGGATGCATCTATGGCTTCTTTTGAGCCGCTTTAAAGGGAGTACAAGTCGTATGTATGGTGTACTTGGTGCAGTTAGCAATGATCCATTAAGACTATCTGCAATCACTTCACTGTAGAAGCTGTCACAGTAGAAGCAGCCATTGTAGCAAGTGGAGCAGCAGCTTGTTTTTTTTTATTCTTAAGATGCATTATAGCTACGTGTCACCTTTCATCTGTCACCTTTCATCTGTCTATGCCATTGTCTACGTCAATACGACCTTCCTAATACAACGGCTCCACTTGGATCCACTTAAATCCACTTGTACTGACTTGACAGGTTCTAGCGCCGTTACAGTCTGAGGGAATAGGCAGCCCTCGTACTTGTATCTCTTGGCAGGGGTATGTGAAACAATCTGGCATGTGGGGGAGTAGGGGGTCCAATGCGAGCACATACGAGTCCAACACTAGGTACCGGTATGTACCGAAGGTGTGGTTGCTATACAGTGTCTATCGATTACTAATCAGACTGACATTAGACCAATATCAATAGCTCCACTGATAGCTCCACTTGACGTTCAGTTTGACTAAATTGACAGGGGTGAGTGAGGTTAACAGTGTATCAATAATTATCATGGAAGATCAACAAGATCAACCCAATCTAGATATGAGACAAAACAATGGAACATCATAACAGAATTGTCAGACAGGAATATCGAAACTGTTTTCAAACATCTCTGTTCGTCTTTCTTCAACTATCTCCGTCTTCTTCACTCACTCTCACCCCTTCTCATCTCATGTACAACGCCGTTCACGCAGACGCCTCGTATATGCTCGAGCACGTCAATATGAAACCGCTGTGCGTTTACGAGCTACGAGCCCGTGCGGTAGCCGCGATGCCAAAAGCAATGACTAAGCCTGACTAAGCGTTTTGTACATTTTTTCATGATTTTTTTACGCTATGTTTTCACCGTAAAGTGCATGGTTCCGAGACTAGTGCGGGTTAAGAAAATACGACGAGGAAGATAGAATGTGTGCAATGTGAAAAAATGGGAAATGAGAAAATGAGAAATATTCGTGGCCCAAAAAAGAGAAGTTTACGAAAACCCCCTCCATCTCCACTGCTCGTAGCACTGCCACCCTGTATTTGTACTGCCCCACTCACCTCCTATTCCTTCCTTTTTGAATCTGCACCTCACGGGGCGTTTTAATTATTTCCATCGCTGCCGGTTTCCGATACCGTGCCTGTTTTTGCTTTTTCCTGGGATGAACTTAGGGAACTTTGGTCTGCACGTTGGCAAACGCACTTACATACACCTGAAAGTAAGACAGCTCCTCACTTAAGAAGCGCTGGCCGTTGGAGATATGAAAAGAGACATGAAAAAAGAGACAAAAAAAGAGACATGAAAAGAGACAAAAACGGACGAGAATCGTACGATAAGTGAGACATTGCGAATGCGAATACGACGATACGGGGTGTTTCAGTAGAATGGGTCATTTTGGCCGATTTCGCAGTTCGATGTTTTTTGTTTTGATTTTGTCAGGATCCAGCTTACCTTGCCTTTCAACTCTCCACCCCTCATAATATCCACCTGCCTCACTCGCCTAACACTCTGGAAATCAACGTTAGCCTAGACCTTACTCTTACGCTCGTACAAGAAGCTCACGCTCACACCTTGTCTCAAGTTAACCTCAGCCTCGGACTAGCACTAGCCGCTGATCGGCTCGTATTTCGGTGGGGTAGAAGAGTAAGAAGGGGCTTTGGCTGGGTTTCTTGTCGTGTTCGTTTTCGTTTGTTTTGTTTGGTTCGTTTTTTTCGTTTTTTCTCTCGTCTTTTCCCTTGTTTTCTGCCCTTTTATTTCCCATTCAGACCCTTTGGTCTCCCCTTGTCTCTCTTCCTTGTCAGATCTCGCCAAGTCAATAACGCCCCCATTTAGAGCCGTTGTCAGATATTTTCTGGATATTATTGCTCTTTGGGAGCACAACAGGAGGAGGAGAGAAGAACCAGAATGACAAAAAGAAAAGAAATAAAGAAGAAAAGAAAGACGTTGAAAGAATTAAATCATCTGCTGTCGTACAGCAATTGCCGTCACCACCTCCTTATTTGGTCACATGACCTTCACATTCCCTCAAGCAGGGTGCTTCCCACTGCAGCAAAAGCAAGTTGAGGTTGGCTGTGAGTGGAGGAGAGTGCAGAGATATTAACAAGAAGGAAACGACAAAACGGACAAAAAACACGTGCCCTGATAAAAAGGAAAGTGATGACTGATCAAAATGACGGATTGCGATGACTAATACTGGATACTACCCACATCCACTGTTCACCTCTACCACTACTCGTATTTCTACCTCTTCTCCTCCCTACACTCATTTAACTTGTTACTCTACTTCAACTCAAACCCTTCAACTCTCAAGCTCAACCTAGACTACAAGTATACTCCAAGCCCCTGTTGCATTGTCGATCAATTGGAGGTACCCCCAAGAACTCCAAATATTTGACATGTAGCAGAGGCAATACCAACAGATAGTTGTAGACCTTCGAAACATCAACACCGTAAGTTCAATTTCATATTCATAATCACCTCCTCCACTTCTCCAATACGGTCCATTCACCATACTCGCCCCCCTCTCTCGGATGTACCCCCCAAAAGTGACTACCTGCCTTGAGTCTGCTGGAGGTGCAGGCTTTGTCCCAAGCTGACAATTTCCAGCGAAAAAGGGCAAAAGGGCAAAAGGGCAAAAGGGCAAAAGGGCAAAAGTCATCTCGCGCAATGCAATGCTGAGACATTGACATGACGGCGCACGGGCCGAGGAAAGACAGTGGGGGTGGGGAAGGAGTAATGAGGTGAATTGAAGGAGTAGAAAGGAAATTTTTGCGGTCACGTGACTTGAAACCCCACTGCTAATCAATTTATTTACTCTTCTATCATCTTCTGTTTGAACTATCATCTCGTTTTTATCTCTCTTTAGTATCCTCCCTCCTCCATCTCCCATTACCGTCAAAGTTGAGCACTACGCACACTGTAACCTTGTCTAAACTTTCAGGGGACAAGGAGGGAAGGTGGATTGAGGTGGGTATGGTGGTCAATAATGGAGCTATAAAGATAATTTCCAGTGTAATCGATTCCCCAGACTCTAAGGAGCATTTCTGTCTATTTATTTTCCATTTACGCCTTCTGAATCGCCCTACTTTTAGCTCCCCAATCCCCCTCTGCACCTAACGCACCGGGCAGGTTACGTCATGAGAAATCGCAAAGTGGAGGCCAGGGTTCGGTGCAAAAAATAACGCCGTTGAACGAGCTCCGTCTCGTCCTTATATAGAGGGGTGCACTTCTTTTTTCTGACAGTCCACAGTATAGACTATTTCGACAGGTTCGTTTGGATCACTTTGGGGACCCTTCTTATTTCGCCCGATATTGCCGCTATCACCTCGCCAAGACCACCAACATACTCCCCACAACCTCCCCTACAAAAGGCACTTTTTCAAATTCCCAATAGTGCCCTGATCCGTGCAAATTTCTCCGACTTTAGACTTTGGCCCAGACGCACTGATATCCTAAGCGAAAAAGGTACATTTAGTCTAAACCCCAGACTCCACCTAAACTAAGAAAGACGGCAAGCTAGCCCCAAACACAATGTCTTCTTCCTCTCCAACCTCCTACCACACCATGACCTCACACTCCACCGCGCCCACGGAGCCCCTGAGCCCCCAGCGCAGTGTGTCTACAGACATGGAAAACAGTCTGCGAGGCCAGGAACATGAGATTCCGTCGTTCCAGAAAAACGTCAATAACCACGGCCGTCTCCCCTTGACCATTCAGCCTACTGAAGGTCGGTTCGACACTCTGACTCCCAAGCAAATGGAGCGTCTCAAGCAGCTGTGGGCAGTGCTGCTCAAGGCCATGAACGTGACTCAAAAGGTGATTGACGTAGGAACACAAACGTCGCTGCCTCCCACACGAATCAGATCCAGTGGAGGAACCGGAGCAGACAGCATTTCGTCCACGTCCACCAGAGAGTCGGACATGAGCTCTGCGTCGAAAAAGAAAAAACATGCGCCCGAACATTTGGCCAATCTGTTTTTGGAGCGACTCGAACCCGAAGAGGTGAAACAGGCTTTGTGGCATATGGCTCGAACCCTGACGCCCGATAACCTTCTGTGTCGTTTCCTCAGATCAAGACGATGGTCCGTGCCTCGAACCTGCATTCTTCTGGAAAAGGCAATGTACTGGCGAATGAAGGAGTCTGGGCTGGACGAGCTTCAGTTCAGAGGCGAAATCGGAGCTTTCAGAAGCAACGATATCGACTACATCAACCAGTACCGGTCGAAAAAGTCGTACATTCGAGGCCGAGACAAGGCTGGTCGGCCAGTCATTCAGATTTACACCAGACGGCATTTCAAAACAGACCAGTCGGTCAAATGTATCAAGGACTTTACTCTGGCCGTGTTTGAGGCGTCCCTTCTGATGTTGGACGATTATAATGACAATGTCACCTTCCTGTTTGACATGACCGACTTTACGCTCTTCAATATGGACTATCCTTACATGAGACATCTTCTGAAGATGTTCCAGATCTTTTACCCTGAGTCTTTGGGTCTCCTGCTTGTTCACAACGCCCCCTGGGTGTATGAGGGAGTGTACAACATTATTAAGCACTGGATGGAGCCCTGTGTCACGTCCAAGTTCAAGTTCACCAAGAACCTCAAGGAGCTGTCGCAGTACATTGACATGGACCAGATCCCCGAAGGAATGGGAGGTACCGACCAGTGGAACTACGAGTACATTGAGCCTCGGGAGCATGAGGCCGACAAGCTGCAGGACCACTTTGGCCGGGAGGCTGCTCTCCAGGAGCGGTCCATGTTGACCCAAAAGGTGGAAAAGAATACCGTTGACTGGCTCAAGACGGTGCCTGGCAGTGAAGCCGAGGGAGACGCTCTGGACGAGCGACGGGCCATGGTCGATGAGCTGAGAGACCAGTACTGGACGGTTGATCGGTACATTCGAGCGGTGACTGTGAGTGATCGGTTGGGTCAGATTCCGGCAACCAGAGGGCACGTGCATGCCTAGCCTAGACGATAAGAGTTCACACCCTTGTCACGTTCCTGGCTCCCATATCCAACTGATATCCCTTGTTAACCACTTTCACTCTTCCTCCCAAAATTAATGAGTCTGGACTCTGGCGGCTGTCTCAAAACACTTGTGACAGCCCACGTTATTTATCTAATTTCAGTAATCGCATTTGTATATCATAATCAAGCAGGTAGGGCAGTATCATGTACCGGTACGGTAGTATCATGTGGGTATCTCGGAGAGGTGGAAATAGTTCAATTGAAGGACAAGTCGGCAGATGAAGGACCTCGGTTGAAGGGAAGGTATATGTCCATTGAAGGACAAGTGTCGATGGGATGGCATAAGGAGTCCATTGGAGAAGGAAAAGTGTCGAAAATGAGGCTAAAGAGTTGATTGAGAAAGATTAGTGTCGATGTGAGGGTATCTAGAGTTGATGGGACGTATCTCGAGTCGTTTGAAGGACTTGGAACTATCTGGAATCATGGGAAGAGATCACCCGGTGTATCATAGCTCATCGACGTGGTAGAATGAGTGACTTGACTTGAATTGAGGGGTCTTTGTCAGTATCAAGACAGTCGTATGACAGTATAGGGTCGTATCCTAATACTGGTTCAATGAGTTGATCCAGAGTTGTAATGATAGTGTGACATGCATTCATTTACTACTCGTACGGCACCCTTCTATATATAACTCTTGCTTCATCTCATCGTACGATAAAAAGGGGCTCTTGTTAAATTGCAGTAACAAAGATGGAAGAGAAGGAGATGAGTTGAAAAGATTTTAACAAGGAGGTGAAGGATGTGGAGGAGGTGGTTGGCGAGACTGGTGGTAAAAGAGGTGTAAAAGAACAGGAGAAAAAGTGATGAGGAGGTAGAGAGCTGCTTGAGAAGTCTTATGTAGTCTCTACGGCCCTTTTAACCACTTTAGACACTCAATGTCATTTCTTTTTCCAAGCACTTGGATACTCTCAGTCAAGCACTTTTACATACATAATATCAGCCCATCAGAAGCAAGAAAAAGCTGGTATACGAAGTGCAGATGTGCAGGAGAATTGAGACACTACAAGAGGCTGTTGGTCACGTGACTGTTTTTTACTGGTAGATTGTCTATAACTTGTATTTTGTATGACTTTGGTTTGATTCAAGGCCTGTTTCAGCATGTCTCATTTGAGAGAAATTAGGTAAAAAGAAAAGACGGTTTATTTTAGGTGAAGAACAATGACAAGAAATTTTAAGGCTCTTTTGGTCAGAATATTTTGAACCAGGTATATTATCGTGAAACCCATGATTGAGAATTGGTGATTGTCTCAGTTTCGTGTTTGACTCCTGTTTTATCGTCAATTTCTTTGAATTTCCTTCATTTTTCCTATTTTTTTAGTTTTATTCGGAATTATCCACCAAAATCAGTCCCCTTTTCGGTCTCCCCATATTCAACAAAGTTCAAGTATACACTTGACGTGCACTTCATGCATACTTGACAGTACCTTGAGAGAGTATATGACCCACTAGAAGTCAATGAATAATGCTCCAAAATCAATGAAAACTGGTTCATTAGGATTCAGTAGTCTCTCTCACTCTACTGTCAACTTCTCACCCCTCAACCTCCCCTCCAACACTAACAACTCTTGTCTCCCCCCTACCTCAAATAAACTCCAATATCTCACGTCTATGAACTTACTCCCCACGATCTCTCTCCTCCATCACCACACACATTATTCGCATCATGTTGAAGAGCAAAAACCTGTCGGCGCTGCTGTCACAGTCTCTGACCACGTTGCCGGAGGAACCGCCGTTGTCCAGTGAGTAAGAAAGAGAAGGAGGAAGCAAGACGGGGCGATTGAGATGATACGGAAGGAAGTCATTGAAGGAGATCGAAGAGGTAGAGACACAGAAATGGTGCGTCACGTGACTTATCCACATTGCGGGCTGTGTCTTGCGTTTGAACCGCTGCTTTTGCTGTGCTGGAAGTACGACAAGTGCATCTTACAATTGATAGTCATGTTGAGGCAGTACGTACCTTTATAGGAGAGTCATAACAAGGTATGTTACATGGAAGGTGTCATGTTGAAGAAGCTGAGAAGCTTATAAACACCTGAAGGTACTTCTGTTTGTGTTCTTTACCTTATCCTTTTCATACAGAGATGGTATAAGCTATGACATGACCTATGACCTATGATGACATCTGAACAGCATCCAGGAGGCTCATTATCACTGCTAGACGATCTATGGGTGGTATATTGTCTCTGTGGTTGGTTTGTGCAACTTCTGTTTGCTTATCTACCTGTTCTATTGATGTCATCTCTCTACCTGTTGTCACCCCTTTCCTTGGCTTACTAATATCCCTACTCCCCCTCCCCTCTAACACAGCTTATGGAACCACATCTAACCCTCCTCCTGCGATTTTCTCCTCCCTTCTGGGCTCAGCGCTCGGACGAGAAATCGCAGCGTCGCATATCAACCCTAGTCCCAAGTACCTGGCGCATTATCAGGGGCTAGACTCGGACCAGATTGCTACCACGGAGCAGCAATGGCTCAACAGTGTGTGTTCGGGCGAGTCGAAAAAGAAGGTACACGTGATTTTCGCTGCTCAGACCTTCTCAGAGTATCTGAGAGGATGTACCAAGGCTCTGGACGGGTCTAAACCGAAATGGGTCACTATAGAGACCAATGACGCTGTGTTTTTGGTGCGTCAGATTGGAGGAGATGAGGGACTGTTGCTGGTGACTGTAGCAACGAGAGGAACGCCCCTAGGATTGCTGTTTACAAAGACAGATGGAGTCTACTCAGAGCTCGAAAAGGGACTCGAGGGGTACAAGGTCGCGTAGCCACTTGTAAAGTATGTATACTAATGATTGATGATATGAAGGGTGGTACCGTAGATGTCGAATACCATGGTCAAACGTCACTTACAATACATTACAATACATATCAGCCAGGTGTAGTGATGGTGACAGTACCATACTAGAGACATGTTGGTATCTACGATACGTGTAGTGCCATGTACCTCTTTTTTTAGAGCTTGGCATAATACTATTGATGAAGATCCAATGTATGAGGGATACACTCCTACAAGGAGAACAATTTCGATTCGAAAGGAGATACGGAATCAGGGTAGTCATATGAGTAGTATGGATGAATCGTTGACTATCAGGACCGAAATTCGTAGAGTTGAATATAGTGTCTTAGTGCTCTTGGTATGCCTAGTCAATTATAAATCTCTTGCAGCTTGGCTCTATTACGGAGGCTTCTTGAACAAAGGTGTCTGAAGAGCAACACTTTGTCATGTACAGGTTCGGCATATTACACTACAAGGGTACGGTACTCAGGCACCCAGTATGAATTATCAGCCCTCTAACATATACCACTGTGTTTTGACTACCTGATAATCCTCTTACTATTGCCCTTACCATAGAGCCCAGAGGGACCTTCATAACCGTACACATTTGTAGTGTATGTACTATACGCACATACTCTTTGATACTTTCTACAAGCTGAATCTGTACTACAGTGTTTACTATCGCATCTAGAGTACACCATATCTCCTTCTGAACTGTCTATCATCTACGCTCACTATCATACTAATACATATCATACATTAGCTATCCTTGCCATCGTTGGAGCATATCTACTCCTCCTACAACTCATTATCATCAGCGAACGGATTCTCCTCATCATCATCATCGGAGTAATGCAGATCCTTGGGCTTCTTGGGAATAGGTGGAGGAGCTCGTTTGGGGATACTAATCTTGGCCACCTGTTCACTCACCTCATCGACTTCCTCCTCGTGTCTCCAATCATCTTCAGGTTCAGAATCGGAGCCATGAGGAGACGCCAACTTATCATAATGACGTAGAGCAGCAATGAGTTCTTCATTTGCATGCAACAAGGGACCCACAAACTCGTCATCGTGGATTCCGTGAATGTACCGCACCACCTTCTTTCTCAACTTTCGACACTTGTTGAAACACTCGGTAGCATACGCGTCCTGGGTACTCAACTGGCCCTTATCTTTGTTGACCATTCTGAGAGCATTGTTGAGGTTGGTAGCGGCAGCATGGGACTCTGCAAGCACTTCCTGGATACGTGGTTTTTCAATTTTCGCATTGAGAGGAGCTGCTGAAGAAGAAGCAGATAGACCAGAGGGGGTGGATCCTCTAGCAGACGAAGAAGCAGGTTCAGGAGATCCTTTGAAGAATTTAGAAAGGGACGACCGTTTAGAAGACTTTTCCGTCTTTTCCCGGTCCTCGAAATCAGCCACTCCGCCTCCAGAACGTCGGTTTCGGCTGGAAAACTGCTGTCTTTCGGCGTTGTCATCTTCATCGTCGTAATCGTCCACTGGCGTGCTTCCTCTTGTTCGAGTTTTGGAGGAAAAGAAGGGTTTCGAGGTAGATCGGGGTTCATCGTCGAATCCACGCTCGTAACGAGCACTTCCTCTGTTAGAAGATCTCTTGGGACGATCTTCATCAGAGTAGGGAGAAGGATCACGTGGAGTTCGGGGGGAAGCTCGTGCACGGGGAGAGTCACGTGATCGAGGAGGTGGAGAATCGTAGCCACCGTCTCTGCTATCGTCCGAGTCTTCAGACAAGTCTTCCACTCGACTGGAGTAGGTGTTTCTTCTGGAAGAGCTGCCTCCTCCGTTACCATAACTACTAGCACGTGATCTACCAGCTGAAGAGGACCCCTTGTAGAGAGAAGAAATGCCCTCATAACCTCTCTTGCCCTTGTATCGGCTCCAGCTCTTGGCATAGGCCTGGGCCTTTCTTTGGACAGCAGAGTCCATCGGGTGTAGTCCCTCGGAGCCAGAAACAACGATTTTGAGCCGGTCAATCAGCTGAGAATCGTTGAACAGCATCGATAGCCGTTCTCCGTTCTCAACCAGAGTATCGAGAATCACTAGAGCTCTCAGTTGGGCGTGTTTACCTCCATACTTGAGCTTTTTTCGCAGAGCTCGAGCAGCTTCAGTAGGTCCATCTGGCCGCAGTTGGATGATTTCCATCAGTTCAACCATATCAGCCACATCGTCTTCCTCGTAGTCTCGTCCGCAGAGAGACTCGATGGTTGATGTGACCGCTGTGTAGGGTTTGTCAGATGATAGGAAGCCCATTGAGTGAAGTGAGGAGATACTAGCTGAGTAGTATCAGAGAAGAGGCAGTAATTGAGGCAGTCTAGAGTATCAGAACTTGAATAAGACTGATATACTAAAGGCAGTATCAGAGATGGGTCTGGTAAGATGGGAAAGCTGCACTTATGTAGACTCCAGAGGTGCTTCTTGGGGCTGACTAGGGTCAATACCAGTGGGGCTGATCGAAAGACAGCGATAGGAGAACAGGTCAGAACTGAATTGACAGTACCAATAGGTTTCCGGTAGTATGTCCGTTAAATGAAGTACCAGTACCGATAGGTCAATCTGACTATCTTAAGGTAAGGTCTTGTAGGACAGGTAATACTCTCAAGATAAGATGTGTCGATCAATGAGTCACGCAATCGAAAACAGTTCAATCAATCAATGAAAACAACTGTCAATGATTGATCAAAGAGATGTCTCAAAAGTGGTGAGGCTGTTGGCGCTAGGGTAGAAAGACGAAAATAATCAGTCAGAAAACAATTCCAATGAAGAATAAGAATTCGCCTGTGTCTGAGTCGTTAATGTCGAAAGTGAGGCTTGTCTTTACCAGTTTCTTTTGTTTCTGGTACCGTGCTCGTGTTGGGTAGATCGACGATAGTGGATATGCCAGATAACATGATTTAGGCTGGTTCGCGGCAAGGGTTGTGGGGCTGAACATGGCTGGTTGGGGGAGATGGGGGGAAAAATGGTAGAAAAATATATTTCAAAAACGTAGAAACGATGATTGATGTTGGATTAGTCATGATATAGCTTCATTCGTCTTCTGATCCACTTCTTTACACTACTTTTCCACCCCCGAATTCTCTCATTATACCTCATTTCAGTTAAGCTCGTATCCAGTAACCGTTCAATTGAAACATGGATAGGGGGTCGACAATAAATCTGAGCGAATTACATTTTTCAAACTACACAATTTTTCTTTCCTTTGGGGCATCCACTGCTCATATCACCCATCCACCATCTCCGTCTAGTTCCGTTACCCCACTCATTACGTCATGTCCACAACAATGAGTGCATATATTTGCAGCTACGGCGTTTGCTCTTGATCTAGCCGCATGTATGGATGCATGCTTAGTAAGGGAGGTACGGATGGCGAGAAATACGGTGGTATGAGAGGTGGGGTGTAAGACCGATATCATGGGGTTGTTTGGGGAGCCCTGGTTTAGCTGGCAAGGTATTTAAATTTCTGAAGTATATTTTGTTGGACTTTACTTGAGAATTTGTTGACGTATTTGAGGCCAAATTGGAGATGCAATATTGGAGGTGGATACTTGTATATGGATATGGAGGTGTGACTTGTGTGATGATTCAGGGGTTGAGAAGTGGAAGTCGTTGAAATGGGTCACAAAAGACAGCCATCGGAATGCGCTTGATTTCTTGAGCTGTTTCCATCGTTCCAAGACCACTACTGAAGGTGTAGTCTCATCGTCTTCTTCTATTTAAAGTCCCGAAATACACTTGGCATCTGTTGGGAGAATACTTGGATATACTGCCCTCTAAGGGTCCTCCCAATTGAAGCAATATACCCCCAGAAGTATCAAAACTGGTACCATTCGACTCCTCCAATCAAGGAGAACACAACGGTAGACCTCATTTCCCCTTTGACCCACCCATTCACATTTCAGCTTGACACATACTCTCCTTTTCAACATCATCTTCATCCTCCAAGTACAGTATATTCTTATCTAATGAATAAAGTGACTTGGTTCCACCCACTCTCTCTTTTGAAGGCCCCATCTATACCTTCTCCATCTGTTGTTTCGTATTTATCTCCGCTTATCTCCACCCTCCCGCTTACTAAGCAAAGTCTAGACCGCCCATTTACTAATGCCTTCCAAAAATACTCCCCTCAACCCCCCTCTCACACCAATTCACGTGACGTCATCTTACCAACGGCTTAGTCTGTCTTTGTAATTTTTTCTACGTTGTTCCAATGCCTTAGAGCAAACTCTCAGGAAGACTAGCAATGTAAAGTGGAGGAATATGACACGAGTAATAAAAGAGATACAGACAAGAGAGATATACTATCGTGACCAGCTCGTCGAGAGAATTCCAACCATACTTTCAGAATCCAAAAATATCCACTTTTCATACGTCTACCTAGACCTTCCGTCTTCCTCCTCCATTACTAATCACACCTAACCCAAAGTATATCAGCCACACTTACTTGCACCCTTATAAACCCCGATTGCGCCTTTCTGACAGCCCCAGCTCTGTCGTAGTTTCAAAAGTGTTTCTCTTTCGACGTTTCTTCTCCACCACCATGGCCTCCGAGTCCGCTATCAAGACCATCAAGGACCATATTGCCAAGGACAAGGTCTTTGTTGCCTCCAAGTCCTACTGCCCCTACTGCAAGCAGACCAAGCAGCTTCTGTCGCAGTACAAGGATGCCAAGCCCGTGATTCTGGAGCTCGACGAGCTGGACAACGGCGCTGAGCTTCAGGCTGCTCTTGCTGAGATTACTGGCCAGCGAACTGTCCCTAACGTTTTCATTGGAGGACAGCATATTGGAGGCAACTCCGATCTCCAGCTGCTTGCCCAGAAGGATGAGCTTGCCGACAAGATCAAGGCTGCTCTTTAAGAGTGAGTGAGATGATTTCACCAGTCTCTTCAATTGACTGTTTGATTGACAGATGTTTGAAGACTAGATACACCATAGACAATGTTATGTGTTACAAAAGTACGATACTGTAGAGGGATGTTATTGAGAGAATACAACCGTTTATACAGGTACATTTAGAAGACTGAAGCGGTTTAAACGGAGTTCTCAGTGCTCTTTTGTTGACTGTCTATACTCTTCACTCTGTATCTCATATCTTATGCTATATTTTCAATG
The DNA here is from genome assembly GCA_900519025.1 of Yarrowia porcina. Taxonomy (NCBI): domain Eukaryota; kingdom Fungi; phylum Ascomycota; class Dipodascomycetes; order Dipodascales; genus Yarrowia; species Yarrowia porcina. The sequence continues at coordinate 2,060,903 of ULGT01000001.1, forward strand.
CCTTATTCTAAGCTATGCACTGAGGGGCGTAATAACCAATGGGTGGGGTCGTAGCCGTTGCAAAAATATATTCTTTGAGCAAAAAATAATTGCCAGTGTACAAGTTAGGCGGTATCCAAACCGCCTTCGAGGATTCAAGAAAAAAATGACATCCGAGAGATTCGAACTCTCGCCTCCGGAGAGACCAGGATATTGATTCAGTCACCTGAACCTGGCGCCTTAGACCACTCGGCCAGAATGCCATTGGGGGGGTTAAAAAACCGGAAAAAATGGCAGAGTATATCTGAGATTTGTAGAGACTTGACCGCGAAAAAGTTGTCCATTTTTGGGGTCAAGACGTTGTTACTGAGAAATAACTTAACGGATACTCCCCTGACTATACTGTGAACTTTTCAGACCTCGATCTCTACATTTGACGTACTTATGATACCTCAAAGATTGTCTACACTCGACTTACAGGTTATGATCTAAAGACCTCGTATTAACACTTGATAGTGATCGTAAGGTACATTAAATTGAAGCTCTTGGAGAGTAGAGCCTATATTTGAAGTGTACATTTGTTTTGCACCAATAGCTCGGTTTATTAGGTGCATGGTTGTAAAAGCTCTTAAGAAGGAAGAAGGATGGGTCCCGATGAAATCCCCATATTCGAAGGTAGAAACCTGTACTTTGACAATTAGATTACCAATGCCTTTATGAGTCTTTTCCTAAAGTTTCAGACGTTTATCTATGCATCTGCTACAAGTACAAGTACCAGGGTGCTGCCGCCTACAGATTGATTTTACAATTGATTACCTATTGGCACTTAAAGAACGATATACTTATTGGCATAGACACTTAAAAGAGAAGAGAAAGAAGAGGAACAAGTGCAAAGAATTGTCGGTGCTCAAGAGCAATAGCAGCGTTAGCCTGGGGAGGTAGAGACTCAGTGAACTGGGGCTGAGGAGGAGTTGAGGAGGAAGGAGAAGGAGCAGGTTCCTCAGTCTTAGGAGAAGGGGTTTCCTTGGGTTCCTCAGACTTGGGAGTTTCCTTAACCTCTGTAGTCTTGGGCTTGGGCTCTTCAGTAGTCTTGGGCTTGGGCTTCTCAGAAGTCGTCTCAGGCTCAGGCTTCTCAGAGGTCTCCTTGGGCTCCTCAGAAGTCTCCTTGGGCTCCTCAGAAGTCTTGGTAGTCTTGCAATCAGGAGAATCACAAGAGGCAGTGGTGGTGACGACCTTGGTGACTGTAGCAGGAGGGATTTCGGAAGTCTTGGTAGTCTCAGGTTCAGGCTCAGAGGAGGTTTCGGGCTTGGAAGAGGTCTTGGACTCAGTACTCTTAGGCTTGGAAGTAGTAGGCTCAACTTCAGACTCAGTAGTAGGCTCAGGCTTAGAAGAGGTCTCAGGCTTGGAAGTCTTAGTAGTCTCAGGTTCAGGCTCAGAAGTAGTCTTGGGCTCCTCCTTGGTAACAGGCTTGGGAGTAGGCTTGGAGGTAGTCTTGGGTGTCTCAGTAGTTTCAGGAGTCTCTTCAGTACCGGTAGTCTCCTCAGGATCACAGGGAACAGTGACAGTAACTACTTCTCCAGTAATAGTAGTGACCTTGGTAGTGTAGACAATGGAAGGAGAGAGAGTAGTAGCAGGAGTAGGCTGAGAAGTGATCTTAGGAGTAGGGGAGGGAGTCTTAGTCTCCTCAACTTGAGCCCAAGGAGTCTGAATAGGAGCAGTTCCCCAAAGATCACATTCGGCAACATAAGCAGTGGTAGTCCAGACATCGAAACCAGACTGAGTCTCGTACGTCTTCCATACGTAGACTTCGTTTCCAGGAGCACAAGAAGCGGTGATATGATCTCGACAGGTAGTCATGACGTACTGGTTGAGAATACAGAGATCGTTCTCGTAACGCACTTCATTCTCGGTAACATAGAGGTAGTCAGTGGAATGGCAGTACAGATCAACAGCAGGAATGGTGTTCAAGGAAGTAATGGTCCGGCCATAAGGAGCCACAAGGGGTGTTAGGAAATCGTACTTGTACGTGAACATTGTAAGGGAGTGAATGAGAGTGAGAGAGTGTTGAAACGAGAGTGAGAGAGTGTTGAAACGAGAGTGGTAGTTGTATCTGGCTGATGAAGTTGTAGAGGGAAGTCCATGGGTATTTATAGACGTTGTAGGAGATCTGTAGTGGTATCACCTCATTCAATATCTCTTTGTCAGTCACACATATTCTATTGACATATACCAATTGGTAAAGTCGGGTAAAGAAACCTATTGAAGTGTCCAGATTAGTGAGAAGCATGGGAACTTGAATGTAGTGTTGAGACAGCCTCAATGAGTGTAGCGAAAAAGTCAAGGATTGTATTTGTTGAAAATTGTGGAAATTGGTGTAGTCTGAGTGAAAGCCTGATGTCCCATGATGAAGGTGTAATTTTTCCCACCAAAAAGAACCCATTTTTCATCGAGGACTTCGCCAAAGTCGTTCTTTCGACCCATCAAAACTACCCATCGACCCTTCCTTTTGCTTCCTCTCTCTTTTAATATTTTCCTCATCTCTCAACTTCCTATTGACACCTCCTAATACGGTGGAGTGCAGAATTATGCAGGATGTACGACAAATCTATTGACGTGGACGGATTGGGATGTGTCAATATGAATAACCACAGATGATACTTGTTTCAAAGCAACAGCTGCGGTTTCATCTTTGTCCGAGACTAAAAATCAGCTCATTAGTTGTATATCAACTGACTTGATGGGATGGGGCATGTAGAAAATGGGGACGAGACATGCAGTGAAGAAGAGGGCGAAATAATATGAACTGAAGAAGAATGAACCTTCATCAATTTATGCCGAATTACCTTTGTAGTCTCAATTATGCTCCAGAAGTTCCGCCCAGAACATACTCCTAATCTGTGAAATCGACATGTCTCTCGAATTGACCTGTTTCACATTGGAGAATTACTTATCAGATGGAGTACAAACCGAAGAGATTGAGGCAGAGGGGGTGTTCTAAACACATATTTGTTTTCTGATTATGATATGAAGTGGGGAGAATATTGTGAGTGTGTCAAGCAGACATTTGGGCTTAGTCAAGTAGAACACTTGGGTTAGCTGTAGAAGTAGCAGCCCCATAAGTTGTCCAAGAATTATCGCATCTACATAATGCAAGTATCTTTGTAATCCTTGAGTCATTGCAACCATACTGGTATAGGTCTCATTATTTCACCTTAGATATTCACCACTTTATCCTCCTCTCTCTCTCCCATCCAGCTCCCAACTAAGATAACACCATTCACTTGGGACTTGCTTAATACTACTCACCCAACCCCACTTCCCCAACTCCCGATCCAGAGCTCCCACAATGAATCTATCATAAAAGACTCCCAATATTTTCTTTACTTTCAAACATTTCCCACTACTTCCATCTCTCTATCTCTTCTCCCCATCATTTCTCCCCTACCCTCCCTCTTCTTCTCAAGATAAACTTCGCAACTCTTTTTTTTGCCTGCACTTCTTCATCACCACTTTCAAGCATCGCCACTTCACCTCACCTTCACACAGCAGCATCCTGCTCAGTTTGATTTCGGTTTACAGCCCAGATGCCACGTGACCGTGAGTATGACCAATGGGGCCGCTCTGGCGCCCGCAGAGATGGTGGACGGTACGGATATCGAGACGAGAGAGATCGTCGAGATGGGTATAGAGACAGGTCGCGCGAAAGGAATAGGTCTCGAGAGAGGAATAGATCACGTGACATACACTCTCGTGATCGAAACTATTCCCGCGAGCGAAACTATTCCCGTGATTCACGTGACCCCCATCCCCGTCCACTCCAACCTGGGCATGATTCTACTAAGTCATCTAATTCCATGAGCGCAACGTCTACTGCTAGTAGTGATACCCCCTCTGTTGCCGGCGCTACGCAGGCCGAGATCGACGCGAAAAAAGCAGCCAAACTCGCCAAAGTGGCAGAATGGAAGCGTAAGAAGGAGCTGGAGAAAAGTAAAAGTGCTAGTGCCAGTCCTGCTCCTAGTACTGCTCCAGGGTCCCCCAAGATGGGATTTTCCATGGGTGGATTACGTAAACCGACTCTGGAAAGCCAGGTCAAAAGGAAGATGTTTTTTGGAGGCGATTCTGATGAAGAGGAGGGAAGTAGGAAACCTGCTAAGATAAAGAAGTTGGGAGAGACTAAACAGGTTATGAGCGGTAAGAAGGAGGAAAAAAAGGAGGTCAAAAAGGAGAAAAAGGAGGAAAAAGAGGTTGACCCATTAGACGAGTTCATGTCCAGTCTTACTTTGCCTACAACGACTTCGGTGTCGATATCTGATTCCACTCCTTTGGAGAATCTCAATGTCTGGGAACAAGTGGATACACTTGAACAGTCTCAGGATCCAACTCTAGACTTGTCTGCACTTTCGAAACGCAAAGAAATTGCTATCGTGGACCATTCTAAACAAGTTTACGAGGATTTCAGACGCCAATTCTACGTCGAATCTTCTGAACTAGCGGATATGACTGAAGCTGAAACAAACGAGCTACGAATGTCTTTGGATGGTATCAAGATTAGAGGCAAAGATTGTCCTAAACCGATATCCAAATGGACTCAGTTAGGTCTCCCAGGTCCTACTATGGGTGTTTTGAACGACTTGCGGTACGATAAACCAACGAGTATTCAAGCACAGGCTATTCCGGCTGTTATGAGCGGAAGAGATGTCATTTCTGTTGCTAAAACAGGTTCAGGAAAGACTCTAGCGTTCTTGTTGCCCATGTTACGACACATTAAACATCGAGTGGGCGTAGAAACTCATACAAACACTCTTTCAGGTGCTTCTTCTCACCCTCTAGGAGTCATCATCACCCCTACTCGAGAACTGTGTGTTCAGATCTACAGAGACTTGAGACCTTTTCTTGCAGCTCTAGAACTCACAGCAGTATGTGCTTATGGAGGTAGTCCGATCAAGGACCAGATTGCTGCTTTGAAAAAGGGCACTCACATTATCGTGTGTACTCCTGGACGAATGATTGACTTGTTGGCTGCCAATCAGGGACGAGTATTGTCTTTGTCTCGAGTCACGTTTTTGGTTATTGATGAAGCAGACAGAATGTTCGATATGGGTTTTGAGCCTCAGGTTTTGAAGCTGACTCAGTCTATCCGTCCTGACCGTCAAACTGTGCTTTTTTCAGCAACTTTCCCGAAAAAGATGGAACAGCTGGCTAGAAGAGTGCTTAGTAAACGGTCGTCTGATTCGCTAGGACCCATTGAGATTATTGTTGGAGCACGTTCAGTGGTTGCTTCTGAAATCACACAGTTTGTCGAAGTGTTCCAAAACGAAAAGAACAAGTTTCCTCGGTTACTGGAAGTGCTGGGAAAGTACTTTGCTCAGGGGTTCTTTGATGAGAAAAGTGAAGGACGAGTGGGCACTACCGAATCAGCAGCTACCCCGATTCCCAACCCGAAATGTCTCATTTTCGTTGAACGTCAAGAGAGTGCTGATTCGTTACTCAAAGAGCTCATCCAATCAGGGTATCCATGTTTATCAATCCATGGAGGAAAAGAACAGGCTGATCGAGACCAAGCTATCAGTGATTTCAAAAACGGACTAGTTTCTGTCTTGATTGCTACTTCGGTAGCTGCTAGAGGTCTAGATGTTAAAGGACTGGGTCTAGTTGTCAACTGGGACTCCCCCAACCACATGGAAGACTACGTTCATCGAGTAGGACGTACTGGACGAGCTGGACAAAAGGGAACTGCCATGACCTTTCTTTTGAGCGACCAGGAACGTCTAGCTGCTGAGATATCACGTGCCATCAAATCCTCTGGAAACGCTCCTCCTGCTCCTGTGCAACTCATGACTGAGAGATTCGAGTTCAAAGTCAAGTCTGGAACAGAAAAGAGACACATGTACGGTTTCTCAGGTAAAGGATTGGAGCGTCTTCAGGATGAAAGAGACGCCACTAGAGAGCATGAGAGAAGAGCTTATGAAGGAGATGAAGGAGGAGAAGCCGAAGCTGAGAGTTCCACTAGTACTCCTGCTGTTACCGCTGCCAATACAGATATCATTCCGAAACCTGTGGTTGTGGTTACTCCTCCAGACAGCAAGTCTCCTACTACAGCTTACCATACCACTCTTCAGATCAACGACTTTCCCCAACAGGCAAGATACAGAGCCAGTAGTAACACTTCTGTTAGCAGAGTTATTGCCAATACTGGATGCTCCATCACTGCTAAAGGAGAGTACTATCCTCCTGGCCGTATTCCCGGTCCTAAAGATGAACCAAAGTTGTTTATTCTCATTGAAGGAACGAGTGAACGGGCGGTTAAACTGGCTTACCATGAGTTGTCAGAGTTGTTGGTCAGTGGACTGGTCAAGGGTGCTAGGTATCAGGTTTAGAAAAAATTATAGTAGGGTATGTATTGTATATAAAAATGTATTAGAAGGCAAGAATTCAGTTTGTGGAGGTGGTAAGCCGTTAAATGACTGGTGAGGTGAGTAGTCAAAGATGTTTGAGTAATGATCATACGGTACCGGTAGTCGTATAGTGTAAGTAAGAAGTATACAGCAATAGGCTCAACCACGAAGAGCAAGCAGTCATCTTTCAATCTCAGAACATTAATTCGGAAATACATTGGACTCTTTATGTAGGAGATACAACCTACAGGCTCTCAGGTAGGATAGACTGTTACTGTATCTTACCCCCTTAGGACAGTACAATATATGGAGTACTACCAACTGGTGCGAGCAGAGAAGGGCTACTATCGACATATCCACACCATTGTCAGTGATGCGCAGGTCAATTGGACATGGTATTAGTCGCACCCACTCAAATATCCTCTCCATAGCGGGCTTCTTAAAATGCACTGACAGCACCAACTGCAAGCTCAAAATACTCCGTCTACTCGTCCAGGCAATTGTACTTCCAAAGTACTTCATACTAAACCAGCTACCCCTCATTCTTCTGCCGGCTCTATTTCAACCATTCCAATAATCCATTCCTATATACCTCCTCTTAGATGTTGGCCATCTGTTGAATTGTTGAGTCTTCAAAAGATGGCAATTGAGACAACAACACAGCAGAACCCAGTTTCCGCATCAATTGACCCCTCAGTAGTCACGTGACCGGTAACTAATCGTAGACTAACGGCTCATCAACCCTCTCTTTCTTCATCAATTCCGTCCTGGTCTTTGCCTTCTCCTTGGCCAGCTGCTGACTCAGCTTCCCTCCTTTATTCTGACCTTGAGCACGTGCTTCCGCAGCCCGTGCAGCAGCTTCCTTTGCGTCCAGAGTCTCAGCCGTGCCTCCTAGAGTATGACCAGGCGAGTTGTATGTGTTTTGTTGTTTGGGCTGCTGTTTTTTCATGGGGATATTTTCCGCCTTTGTCGGTTTAGCCGCTTTAGCCGCCGGAGCCCGTCCGGTCGTTCTACCTGCTGTAGAAACCGGCTCGCTTTTGCTGAAACACGAGCCCATGTTTGTCGAGTGTTGAGAGTGGGAAAGTGGTGATGTGCGTGTTTTAGAGTGGAGTGCATGACCATGCGTGCGGAGAAATAGGGGTAGGATATAGAGGGTGAAGGGGAGGTGGTAGAGGGGAGAAAAGTAGACGGTTAGAATGAGGAAGATGAGGTGAGCAGATTGAAAGTTTCTGATTAAAAATTGGATGAGAATTGAGAGAGTTTGATGGAATGGGTGGATACGATAAAGATGCTCATTGAACCTTGATAGTGACAAGTGGGGGGGGAATGTAGAGTGAGTAATACGGAACTTATAGGAAGTACAGACTGTTGGGGCAGCTCATGAAGACTTTTTAAAAATATATCCAAGTTTTTACACGTTTTGAGGTGATATTGACAGAGCTGGAGACCTCTTCATGTTACTTGAGATAAGTCTATTTTATCAAGTGGAAGGCAGAGAATAGTTGGGAATGGTAAGTAAAGTGGGACATATGAGAGTCCTCCTAGCTTGGTGGATATGGTACTTATTCTTCCAAGAAAAAGACAAGTTGCTAGATAATCATACGACAAACAAGACCACGTAGTGTTTTACACTTCTGTACCTTTCAATGGCCCTCTTACACTCACTCCCACTTCTCCCTTCACTTTCAAATAGAGTTCATCAACCTCATTCTAGAACTTCCACTCAACTCCCTCAATTTTTTTTCAAAACTTTCGAGTTTTTGACAGCTTCAATAAAAGCCCCTATTGTTTCAGTATATCACTTTTTTACCTCTCCATTTATATCCCCTCCCCCTCCAAAGTGTTTCCCTTTTCTTCCCGCCAACTCTAAATCCCTAACCTCCATCACCACTTCTACATCCCATCTCCATCTCCATTCTCAACATGTCGATCAACTTTTCACACACACTCTGGTCGCCCAGTGACACGGTCAAGGACGTGGCCGAGACGCTGGGCATCTCCAACCTGCCCGATGACGTGGCTAAGACGCTCGCTATGGATGTGGAATACCGAATCCACGAGGTGATTGAACAGGCACTCAAGTTCATGAGACACTCGAAACGAACAACTTTGGGCACGTCTGATATCGGAGAAGCGCTCAGAGCACTCAACGTGGAGCCTTTGTACGGATACGAGGGTCTAGCGAACGAAAAAAGTGTGTCTTACAGAGAAGCCATCACTGGACCAGGACAGACGTTGTACTATGTGGATGACGATGAAGTGGACTTTGAACGGCTTATTAATCAGCCTCTACCAAAGGTCCCGCGTGCCACGTCATTGACTGCTCACTGGGTAGCTATTGATGGAGTTCAACCTGCCATTCCTCAGAATCCTTTGGCTAGTGATATCAGAGCCATGAGTGTCGATTTGAGAGGAGCTCAGACCACAAACAACTCGATTGCTACTATCAACGGCTCGTCTGACGTCAAGGTCAAACCGTTGGTCAAACATGTGCTGTCCAAGGAACTCCAGCTGTACTTTGATAGAGTGGTAGGAGCTCTTATGGACGGTTCAGAGGTTGTGGCAACTGGAGGAGGCGAAGAGAAGGAAGCTGCCGTCAAACAACATGCTGCAGCACTTTCGTCGCTACGAAACGACCCTGGATTCCACCAGTTGGTGCCTTATTTCGTGCAGTTTGTGGCTGAAAAGGTCACTCATAATCTCAAAAACTTGCCGGTGCTCTATACAATGCTGCAGGTGATTGACGCGCTGTTGACTAACCCTACTTTGTTCATGGACCCCTACATTCATTCCATTATGCCCTCTGTTCTGACCTTGATTCTGGCCAAGAAGATTGGTCCTAAACCAGGCCATGAAGATACTCTGGAGGACTCCCAGGTGACCATTTCGCAGTACTCCATTCGAGACTTTGCAGCATCACTTCTCGCGCGAATCTGCGACAAATACAACGAGATTTACGCATCTCTTAAGCCTAGAGCCATCAGAACACTCCTCAAGGCGTTCATGGACCCCACAAAGCCGATACCTACTCTGTACGGTGCTCTTCAGGGTATTCAGGCGCTTGGAAACGAGGCTGTGCGGGTAGTTATTGTTGGAAACCTCAAACTGTGGAGTGATACTCTTTACAACCGGCTTCTCAAGTCGTCATCAGATTCTACTTTGGAACTGGACCAGCTCAACAAGTGTTTGATTGCTGCTCTACGACAGATCAAGGGCCAGGCCATTTACCCTGACCAGGAACTCACAGAGCAGGAGATTGAGCGGTGCAAGGAGCTCATTGGAGAAAAGGTGTATGAGCTGATCGAGAAGCTAGATGATGTGCAGCAAATTGTGCATGGTCTGGTCGACTTTGAGGGTAAGCAGGTGGAGTAAAGTGTATGGAGTGCACGTGTATAGATAATGTATTTTATAGTGAACGGGAGAGGGAATGTGGGGAGATGCTGAAGGAGAGTAAAGAATTGGAATTACAAACAACATCCGTACATAGAGCTTCCTTTTGAGGATATGCTGAGTTGATATAGAGAAGGTGGAGTATATAACTCGAGTCGAGAGATACAATGAGAGATGAAGAGTTGATTATCGCAAACAGATTATCTGCTGAAACACCTTAACACACGAATTGTCTGTGTGTCATTGTTCTTGTCCCGAGATATGGAATTCCTATCTCAACTCTGATGAGGTTTGTTTGTATGTGGGGAGCAATGAACATACCGGTAGTTTGAAGATAAAAAGTTGTTTGAGAGATTATAAGCAGTTAATACAAACCTACTGACATAGGGGATATCTTCTGTGTCTCTTTTTCTCCACCAACAGAGATTTTATGGAGATATAAACGGTCCTTTCTTCCAACTTCTTACAGTCAGATATAAGACATGAAAGAAGTAGTATACAGGTACCGGTAGGTAATAGCTTTAATAGAATAAGACGAGCTTTCACGTTGAGTAATACACGGATAAAACGTCATAACAGTCTTTTCCTACTTCAACTCATCTTTTTTCCACTAATAATCAATTTACCACCCCAGGCCCTGAGTTTGCCCTTCAATCTATCTCAGTAGAAAAGAGGGAATTTTAGCAAGAATAATATAAAAGCGGCAGAACAAAACACGAAATGACAAGACGACTGACTGATAAATACTGTCAGCTTTTTATATCACGTCATTTGTACTTTTACTGTTCAGCAAACCGAGATACTCCAACCCCTAAGTTTACGGTAGTAACGGTGTTTACATAGAAAGATATTGTACCGCTAGTATACATTTGGTAGTAGCACTAAGTTCTTATCCGAACATTTCTGTTTGAAAAGCTGTCACCGGATTCTTCTTATACTTAGTTCTTGTCTGAATTCTTTAATTTATCGACTTTTTATCGCGCCTTGTTTTTGCTACGCCCTGACGCTCACAGGAAGAGTGATAAATAGAGATGTTGAACCCCAGAAACAACAAGAGGTAGCTTATTACACCCAGAATCTCTGGAAAAACCTCATAAGTCTTCTATAACTTCATTTTCTAACTTTTTAGCCCCAAAAATCAATTTGCCCAGAGGCCTGGTTTTGTTTCTACGCGAGTGCTGCGCACAGAACAGAGGGAAAACCAAGATTCTTACCTCTGTATAGCAATAAGAGCTACCTGAAACATTTCATTAGCTATAAAGAATGTCCAAATTCATTTCTCCCCCTTCACATCATGTTTTTTCTCTAGTTAATCGAGCTTTACCTGTGCGATGCTTTGGTCTCATTTTTTGATGCTCACAAGAAAGAGAGTAATGCAGTATAAAAAGTAGCCAGAGACTTATAAATGTTGATATTTACGTCCAGGTAGCCATTCAAGTTGTCGTTAGCTAGTTAGTTTACTTCTTTTCAGCTTTTACTCCTCAATTTATCAAGTTATCCCAATCCTTATATTTATCTCTAAACTGTGGTATTGCTAGAACAGAGGTCAATGTATCGGAAACAAAAGACAACTGTAAAAAAATGAGTAGAGAGCATACTATCAGCTGTATTATTGTAAAATACAAGTTATTGTTAGTCAATATCAGCTTTTATTCGCTATTTTAGCTGATGGGTCTATACGGCTATATTTATCTGTCAATCAGGAATGCTAATTGAAAACGGAAAAATATAGCAAAAAGGCATACCAGGAACATCCAAGAGTAAAAAAGTACATATATTTAGTTGTATTGAAAGTCATGAGCATTTCATTTTTCTTATTATCAACTTTTATTCTCAGTTTATCGAGCTGTTCCTTAACACTTTCCTATTTCATGCAGTCGGAGCGTTACATCGGAGAACCAGTGAAACTGTTTTTGTAGACAAAAATAGGCCACATTGCTATAAATGAAACTTATTTATAGCACCAGTAAGATTTCCAAGGGTCTTCTTGAGTTCCCTCTTCTTATTTAACGTCAGTTATTCAACTTCTGTGTTCCATGCTCTAGAGGAGTGGAAGAACAGTACCGGTACCGGTATTTGAAAAATCACTCTTAGGGTCAATTGAGTGTAAAGGACTTACCATGTAAAACCTATGGGATATATAAAAAACATCTGCTAGCTTTCACGGGCTTGATTTTGCTTTATTTTCCTCGTTTTACTCCACAACGAGGCTTGTTCCTCAATAGTCTGAAAGAGGGAAGTGCTTAATAGGGGACAATAAAATGATGTGAGGGTAAATTAACATGTCAGCAGTATAAATAAGCCCTTGAGAGCTATTTGGCAGTAGCTCCTTGCTTGGTGCTAATATTGTACCTTCATTCTCACCTCTACTATAGTCATGAGTTGTAGCAGGAAAACGACTATGAAGGAACGGGGAGTAGAGGTTAGGATGGTACTTGAAAAGGAATACGGTGTTATTATTGAAGTATATCAAAGTGTCCCTATTAACTCCCTAGTCTATTAGTGTTGTTGGAGTGGGTCTAACTGTCTGTTGCTAGGGCTGACACATATGACTACAGAATGAAATGGGAATTATAGACATCATTTCATTTGAAAGAGACGCTGAAAGGACTGAAAACAATTCTATACACATCATCACATTTCTTGATTAGCTTCATGGGGCTATTTTCAAGTTTTATTCTTCGATAAATTGATTTGCCCTACGACTTAAATTCCCTCTCCAGGTATGCAGCTTACAGAACAGGGAATATCAATGATAAAAGATACTAGGAACAACAGTGAGTAGCCTATCACTTAAAATCTACCTATAAAGGTGTTTATGATTTCTTATAACTCCTATTTTTCAAATCAATTCTTCTTTGTACCGATTCGTACCACTTCGCTATTTTGGTCACTCTGACATGCTTACAGAATAGAGATAACTGAAGCATTGGTAATACCCAGAGACTGAAAAGAGTAGCATAATGCACAATTAAGACCATTAAGAGGCCTTGAACTCATAATCTTGCTTCATTTCATCTTTAAGTTGCTATTTTATCGAATTATCATTCGACTGGTTTTCTCCATTCGATTTCCATACACAACTGAACGAAATATAGCAGTGAAAATGAACTCCAGTGACAAACTGAAGACACTTCTAGCACAATGAAGGCTGAAATAGTGCTATGATATTAATATTTTACTTCAATTGTGATTTTATTGTTCAGTCATCGCGTTTTTTTAGCCCTTGCTCCACGGCCTCCCATAGTCCGGACATATAAAGAAACCAACGCAGCAATATACCTTCAGGGGCAGAGAAAAGTTATCCCTTCTACTCACTTGTATAAATCAATACCTTGAGTCTTAACACTTGTTCCACTTTCAGCTTTTACTTGTTAGTTTGACGATTTGTGCCAAGTCCTGAGTTTCATTTCTCAATGATGTTGATAGAGAGACATACAGGTGTATTAGTTACAAACAACAGCAAGAACTTGTCAGTAGCACATAATTGGTCATCAAAGCGTTACAATCATATTATCCTATTTCGATTCATCTTTTCTTCATCACCTAATCGATTTATTCCTGCGAGTGCAATTTGACTGTCAATCGAAGTCTTAAGGAGAAAAAAAAAAAAAAATACAGGAGAGTTACATGGTAGGGAGAATAAGAGGCAATGGAAGACGTACTATTACTCGTTAATACCACTGAGAGACTCTTTTCTATCTTGATTACAGCTTTTTTCATTGATTCATCAAGTCATATAGATTGTGACTTAGGTCTCTTATCAATAAATCTACGAAACAGAGAACTGCCGCTGAAATAGAGACCAGAGATGTGAATAGGCTGTTTTTTACATACTATTAGTCTTAAGTGCTTCTTATTACAAAGTTCTTATGCTTTTTTTCATCTTTTATCCTGCTTCTCATCAAGTATTCGAACTTGATTTTGCCTCTATTCATGATGATTTCGGAATAGCGGTTATCACGAGTATATTTACAGAACAGCAGAAGGAGATAGTCTGCAACATGATACTAGCCATTTAAAATATTGCGAGTATTTTATTATACCTCATTTCAACTTTTCTTTTATCCACATTATCCCTACATCTACATTTTGGCACCTTTTACAATAACGGCAGGAATCAGACTAGAGCTATGGAAAATTATACCAGTGACTAGGAGAGGTGTTAAGAAGTGTTTCACCACCTTTTAGGAATGTTGGGGCTAGCTGGTACTTCTTTATTGCTTCGATTTCCTATTAATTTACCGAGTTCCTTAATTATGTATTTTTACCTGGTACACTACACAGCACAGGTGGGTGTGGCAGAATAAGTGCCAGTACGTGATAATACCAACAGCTGTATGCTACCGTATCCAATACAGCTCTTTAAGTCCTTTGAGCGCCTTATCTTACTACCTTCCTACTTTTTCGTTGGTTACCCGAGTTCTCATGATGCTCGAGTTCCGCCTCTCAACCTTTGTGGCTTGGAGGAGAGGTCATTGAGTAACATTATATACAAGCGACAGCATTAACCGGTCAATTACATACTATTAGCTATCTAAAATGTCTCAGGCTTTTGTATCACTTCATTTCAGGTTTTATTCTCAAATTTATCGATTTATCCCTACGCATTACCCGTCTCTTCGTTGATGTTGACAGAACAGGACATAAACAGTAGAAATAAATACCAACAACAGCACGAGCTGGTCAGATACTTGCTATTAGCTGTCTAAAGACTCAAATTGTACTCTTCTCTTGAATGTTTACATCTTATTTACTGCAAGTTTCAGTGAGATGGGAAGACTCTGTTTCTGCAGTAACTTCCAGCCATCTGACAGGTGTGGGGGTTATGGCTACCAGTTCCGGCAAGCGTGTGGGGCAAGACGATGGGCCCATTGAAGTTATGGGAGTTCCCTCAAGGAGAAGAGCTGGGGCAATGACTGCAATGACCAAATATGGACTATGATGGAGCATGAAGGTACTGGTAGAGATGAAGTAACGAATATGGTATGAGTTGAGATATGGAAAGTGGTCAAATTGACAATGGTCAATTGCAACAATACAACTGAGAAGTTTTCATTGACTCGGCCACCTTGTTGGCCTCGGTCTTGCTCTTTTAGAACAGTAGAGGCAAACATGCACGGTACACTTCTCAGAATACGACACCGTTAAAACCGACTTTCCTCATATGGAAAGTCCAGCAATCAATTCAATCAATTCAATTACCGAAGGAGTTGTGAGTAGAACTATCACGTGACAATTACTATCAATTGGTACGCTAATGGGATCTATACTAAGCACAGGTTTGAAAGGAGTAACTCTAGAGTCGTAAGCCATCAGGTACCATGCTTCTGACTCAAAGGCCCTGAGGCCATCATCTTCCACTTTCTTTAAAAGGGCAACTCCAAGGGATCAAAGTTCCAATACCGGTACCCACATGTCCAACGCACAATCTGAGATCCTCCTCAATGTCTTAACTTGTCTACTACGGCAAGCAGTATTTCTCTCTGCCCTATATAAACCCCTCCACCCCCTTCATTCATTCTTCAGCTTTAAGCCCATTCGATTCTATCATCGCCACCTTTTAACAATGAAGTTTTCCACCTCCGCCATCGCTCTCGTTGCCTCCCTCGCTCTTGCTGAGCAGGGCGAGCAGTACTACGACAACGGCCGATACTCCCTTGCCGGCCTCGACCAGTCCATGTACCAGTGGCCCCAGTCTGACTACGTCTACCAGATGGCTGCCATGCGAGACGACCGAAACATTGCCATGCGAACCGACGGCCGAAACCTCTACTTTGGTGATGCTCGAGACATCAACGGCTCTCCCCTCCGAGAGGTGAACGTTTTCGTTGACGTTGCCGGTGACCTGAACATTGCCGGACCCGACGCTTCTGCTCGATACGTTGGTGTTGACGACGGCCGACTGGCTCTGTCTACTCGACGACACAACAACATCAACTTCCAGCGATACGGTGACGACCGAGTGTCTTGGCGATACAACGACCAGCAGCAGTTCCAGGCCTGCCCTGTGAACCAGTACGGCCAGCCCTACGACGTTGCTGACTACGAGCGATCCGCCGACCACCTCCACCAGGTCTTTGCCGGCCAGGCTCCTTGCTCCAACCCCATCACTGTCTCCCTTAACGGTGCTCGACAGAATGGTCTTGCTCGATACCAGGACTCTCAGCTGCGAATTGCCAACAACCAGCGATTCCAGGACTCTCGAATTGTCCAGAACGACGGCCGACTGATGCTGGTCGACAACCGAAACTACGGCAACTTTGACCAGTTCCGAGGCCAGCTCTCTTACCGAGGCCAGCTTGTTGACAACCAGGGTCGATTCATCCAGCTCGGCAACCAGGCTTCCATGCGATTCACTGACCGAAACCAGGTCCGAAATGGTCTGACCGGCTTCTCCTACCGAGACAACCGACTGTACTACCAGAACCAGGGCTTCATTGCCTGCCAGGTTGACAACGGCATGTGGGAGCTCCGACCCACTGCTGTCGAGGCTGCCGCTGCTGCCTGCAACAACCCTCAGTACGTTGAGATCTCCATGGAGCCCCTCAACTAAGAGTCGTGATTCAGAAGAAACACTTTTTTTTTTTTTAAAATAAAATAAATTGATTATAACTTCGCATTATGTAAGAGTAGACATTGGACTGAGTCACACCACAGGTGCAAGTAAAAGTACAAGATAAACATTATCAGGCTTTTATCCTACAGTACTTCATTTCGGGTTTACTCGGTGAATAATCGACTTATCTGTATGCCTGATTTTAACTTCCCGATCTAGATGTCGCAGGACAGGGGAATATATTATAGGTATGTGATCAAGGAAGATCCAGGAGTTCATAATTGCATACTATGATCTACCAAGAACGTCACCAGCCTTTTAAATCTCACCATGTGGTCTTACCTTTATGGAGTATTCGAGTTATACCTCACCAGTACCGGTACTTGTGACGCTCCATGTAGGATCGCACAGAATAGAGATAACAGAGCATTGGCGCGGAATTGATGCTCCGAATAGCAGCTTTTAATACAACACAGGCCGGTTAGATCACCCTGGCTATTATTACTACTACATTTCAGCTTATTTTCAAGTTCTCCCCACGCAACAATCTATCTCTTACTTAGTCAACGAGGCGGCTGAAAGAGAAATACACAGCAGTGGTGGATACCGGCAATTACAAGAAGTGGTCAGTCGCAAAATAGTAGCTAAAAAAACGTCTAGAGTGCTTGTCCTTACTTCCCTTGTTCTTTTCCATATCATTTTTACCGAGTAACCTCTAGGCGAGTATTCACCATGAGGTAGCAAACAGAATAGAAAGAAATACAGGGAAGGCACATACTGGTGACAAGAAGAAGTCAGCAAATCCTTACTAGAGGTCACAAAGAACATTTAGGGCTGTTTTATTTACTTCTTTTCAGCTTTTATTTCTCAAAGTTTCAAGTTTTACCTGGATTTGACTCTCGTCTTTCCACTACGATGCTTACAACGGAGATAAATGTAGCAGGTTCATGGATACATTGCAGTAAAGAGTGATATTCCATACAATATGAGCAGGATATACGTCCAGAGCTTCTTATTTCTTTTTGTTTCAACTTTCTTTGCTATTAACTCGAGTTATCTCGTGTCTTAGTGTTTGCCTCTCAACATCAGTGGATTACAGAATAGATGGAAAACTAGCAGTGATATATATCAGCACCAAACATAAGTGAAAAATTGCACAATAGCTACTATATGAATGCCTGGAGAGCTTTACTTTAGCTTATTTCACCTTTTCTCTGTCAATAAATCAAGATATCTCAACGTGTGTAGTTTCTCTCAGTGGATGTTACTGACAGAGCGGAGATTCCACGAGTAGAACATACTGAAGACAAGAAAAACTAGCCAGATGTCTATTAATGGCTACTAAGAGCGCCTTGGACATTTTCACTTTCTTCAATTCAGCTTTTTGTCATCCACATATCGAGTTTTAGCAATCGTGATCTTATGGTCTTCGGAATGGTGCTTACGAAACGACGAAGGATACTTCTAAAATGAAGACTAGAGACACAAGAAGGTTGTCAGTACCCTAAAAGTAGCTCTCCAAAATTGCTATTGACTATTATGAATACTGAATCTCTACTTCTATTCTGTAAAATTTGAATTGTCCAGTACATGAGAGTTGTCTCATAAGATATCCATAGAGAATGGAGGTAAGAGTAGCATTAGAAGGACCAATTGGGTAGAAAAGTAGCTTAATACATACCAGTAGCGGAGAAAAACGTTATGGAGGTCTCCCATTACTTCATTTCAACTTTTCTTCTTCGAATAATTGGGTTATCCTATACTCTAGTTCTTCCACCTGAGGCGAAGAAAGGCAAAAACAATTATAGAATGGATATTAATATCTCAGTGAGAGCAAGAAGTTTTCAGATACTGACTTATAGCTGTAAAGAGCTCTAGAAGACCCAATTCATACTTCCTTTCATCTTTTTCCATCAAATACTTTGGATATCCAAGGTTCTGCACTTAGGTGATCACTTCATATCGGAGAATAAAATGAGCACTATTGCTACTTCAGTGACAAAAAAGAGGCAAAAGGGTCCTTAACAGCTCATGAAACATCTTATGTCTGTTATTACGCTTCATTTGTGCTATTCCTGTATGACTAAACGAGTTATTCAAACTCCTATGCGTTACTGGTAGCAATGGTGCCAACATATGAAGAGATTGTGAGCCTAAAATTCCTTCTATTATTGAGAGAAGTTGTCAGAATGACGATTGTTTATAACTAGCTCTTTTAAGTCTCTTCTCCAGCTTCATTTCAGCTTTTATTTATCATTTTGTCATGTATCCCTACATCTACATTAACCTCTCCTTCTACGAAGCTCACATAACAGGGATAAATACAGTAGAAGTAGATATTAGAGACCCAAGACTATGTAAAACTCTACATTAAGTCTTCAAAAACGTTATAAGACTTACTCCCTACTTCATTTCAGCTTTTATTCGTCAAGTATTCGCGTTATCCCAAGTCTAGGGCTCTGTCTTTTCACCAATGATGGTTACGTGATAGAGAAGTACTGTACAGTGGTAAGGGCAGTAGTTTGTTATTAATTGCAAAGACAAATAGTCTGTAACATAATATGAGCTATGTGGAGTATCATATGCATTCATTATACTTCACTTCTGCTTTTCCAAGCCAGTTCATCGATCAATCCCTTCGCTTACATGATCTCCCATTGAGGGTACCGAAAGAAATGAGAGTGAAGGAATGATAATGCATCTCATTAAAAGGGGAAGTCTTTCATTATCGATTAAGAGCAGCAAATAACGTCGCATGACTTTTGTCTTACTTCATTTCAAGTTATTTCGATAGTTATTCGAGTTAGCCCAGGTCCTTGGTTATGAACATATTTGTGATTCATACAGAACAAAGAGAAACAACAGAAATAACCTACTAGGGGACGAAATGAAGAGGTAAGCACACAATAGTGGAAAGTAAGATTATATTCGCCTCTTTATATACTCGATTTGTGCTTATTTGTTCAGTTAGTCGAGATATTCCTATCCACAAGCTCACACTAGTGAGTGTTCTCGAATTATTCGTGACTATAGCTCTAATAAACCGTTTGTTGTAGCAAAGAGTTATGAACGAAACATTTTGACTAGATGAAAGTCTCTAGCTTCAAATACTGCTTTGTTTCTGCTCCATATTATCATTTTTCGACTTAGCCTTCTACACTATATCTCCGTATCTATAAAGGTCGCAGAACAGATTCCCAAACAAGAGTAGAAGTAATAGGAAGACTGGAAGAGGTCAGATACTTACTATTAGCCTTAAGGACTATCTCACCACTCATTCAATTGAATCATTTCTATTTTCTACGGTCAATATACGAGTTATACCGAGTCCTTAGTTTCATATCTCTTTCAAAGACGCTTACATAATAGAGACAGACACCGTAAATACACACGATTGCCATCTAAAAGTAGCTCATTCTTCTTAACAGTCAATAAAGGTCACCTTGAGGTTCTTCTTCTACTCTGTTTCATCTTTTCCTCGACAATTTATTGTGTAATGCCATCTCCCAAGATTTCCTCTTCTAACTATGATACTGACAGCACTGAATTGAGGTACAGCAACCATACCAGTCACGTAAAAGAGTAGACATTCGCACAACAAGGATTGGACAGATACCTCAAGCTTATTCATCTACTTCAGTTCAACTTTTCTTTGCTGTGTAATCGATTCTTCTCCACGCTTTTGCTTCTGTTAATCTTCGATGCCTCATAACAGGGACAAATGAAACTGTAACGCGTACTAGAGACATCTAGAAGTAGCCTGTTATCAACTTCTAGCCATAATAAGCGTCATGAGCTTCTTTTAATTCTTACATCCAGCTTTTATTCACGAATTAGCAAGTTATTTCTACGTTTGAGTTTTGTTATTGCTAGTGCTTGCACCACAGAGGGAATAATGACAAATCAATGCGCCAGTAACGGAGAAATGTAATTTTATTGTCACATTAGGTCTATCAAGATAACATGGACTGTTTGCTGCGACTAATAATTGTTCTTCTTAGTCACATCTCGAGCTATTTCTCCCACTAGAGCTGCTTATCCTAACAATCATAAAGGAGAGAAAAACATCTCAAACGAAGATAGGAGGCTGCGTAAAGAGACTCTATGGATCTTTCATACTGTATTGATGACGTCAATTAACCTATGGATGTTATTTACAACTTTTTTTGGCCGATAATCCTACTATTACCTCAGCTCTTCTTAGTGCTCTCACTGCAGCCCAGTCAACATAGCGATGAAGATTCATAAAAAGTGTGTGTGGCAGAAACAGCTGCTCGATCGTTTTATTGACGGCTACTAGAAAGGATACCACCACTCTTTGAGCTTGTTTTCACCTTTGGGTGTGCTTGTATTATAGGAATAACTTCAGAGAGCAAGCACCTATACAATCAAGGTAGGACTCCATTAAAGTATTTAGGGAGATACAGGGACTACAAGAGGTATTTCAACACTTGAATATAGTGTCATTAGAACTCATCGACATTCTATCTCCCCCATGCTCTCAATTTCCTCTCATCACTCAACTCCCTACTTCCAGTTAGTCCACCTAAGCCACGCAGCACGGCGATAAAGAGCTAGAAAAGCTACCTGTGAGAACGAAAGCTGACACTGTGACTACTTGTAGTCTACTGTAAAGCCACAATGTTCTATTTCTGCCCATTATGTTCTGTTTGGTAGATAATTGCGACTCTCTCAGGTCCCATTTTGTCAACAGCACTCATAAACCAAACAACAGAATAAAAAGGATCATCATGATTATCTAACGAACATGATAAGTTACCAACAGCTATATTATCACTCACTAGAAAGTATTCGGCAACTAATTTCTCTATAAACCTGATCCTTCCGCTAATAATCCCATTCTCAATTACCGAATACCGTACGCGCTTGAGTGAAGGTGCACTGTAGACGTTTACAATCAAGAAGAGCTGTCCATGTAAAGAGGAAATGAAAGAGATTGGCTACTATAGGCCCTCTGTAAAGCCAGAATAGCCAGTGTTATCTTTTCTGGAACTTTTTGGTAACTTTGTATGACGTCATGCATTTTGCCGAATTGAGAAGTCAACATATTCGGCTTCATTTGCTCAAATAGAAAATAACAAGAGATTCTTTGACGGCTTGGGTGTCATAAAAAGTATCTAATAGCTTTCTCTGTCTCATACACAGTTTTTTTACCCATCATATCCAGCATCCAGATTCCCACACAATTGAGGAGTGGGATGTTTGATACAATTATTGCTGTGAGAGAAAGCAGACTTGACCAGGTGCTACTAAAATAATGTATCGATGACGATGTCACTCTTGCTACTGTTTAACCCACAGAATTAAGTGCCTTTCTCTAATATGTTTAGCTGGTCAGAGAACAGAAGATACCAAGAACTTGTTGAGAAGGAGTTGTTCTCACTCTTTGACTTCAAATGAGAAGAAAACCAAGTGTGTATCGACCTGAGACAAGTCTGCATCAGCTTGGTGTGCTACAGTACGTACGGGGTACCAGGTACAATACTGAAGGGAAATTTCTTCCACCTAATTATTCTACACTATCAAAAACTACAGAGAAATGTAGTTTTGAACGCAAATTGCGGAATTTTGCATGAGGAGGTGAATACACGACCCGCCGTTACAATTCAACTCGGCCCTTGAGTCACTTGAGTCAGATAGCTTCGTGTTCTGAGACCCGAGTCACCAGCAACTCAACAGTGTGGTGCAAGAATGTGTCAAAAGCTCCGTGGCTTGAGATGATTGCTACAGGGGCTCAAGTTGTCTGGTGACCGTCATATCGAGACTTTTATGTCGCTTGCCCTTGTACACGCCCAACTTCTGTTGTTCTGTTCGAGGGCAAATCATGTACACCTGCGGTCTCAGTTGTAGATCCCCTGTCTTCATGTATGAGAACGGATTGGGAGAAGAGGCGAAGAGATGAGGTGGAAGGTTGTATTAAAATAGAAGGCAGCTGATGGAACAGCCCGGGGTATGACTTGACAATGAATTTCCGATGAGTTTCGGCTTTTGATAGTCATACAAGGACAGACAAGGAGGACATCAGAGGAACAAAGAGGTCTCATCGGAGGGTAGCGTTTATGCTGGAGTTGACATCTGGACATATACTTCTGGAATGTGAACAGTGAGATGGAAAGTTCAGAGACGGTCATTTGAAAATAAATGGAGTCTTTAAGTCATATGGTTGCTGAGATGTACTCGTTCTAATATGAGAAGAGACCTTGAATCAGAGACAAATAGTTGCTAATGGACTAGGTGAGTGTGAAAGTGTGATAGTAGAGGTCCTACCGAAGTAATGGATGCACTGATGCTGTAGGATTGACGAGTTTACTGTGTTGCGATCGTGGTTTCAGGACAGTCAATATTTTATGAAGCTGAAGAAGGTCCAAACAACGATAACTTAGGACGACGTAAAGCAGAGACACAGCCCAACAAGATCTTCCAGCTACCATCTTACGCACTTCTCTGTTTCCACTCCACTCTGTACTTTGTTTCGCTTTAGAAGTCCAGTTCTCCCAGCTCCGTTGATCTCAATTACCGCATCCGGGAACATATGAAGAGTTTCAGGTGATAAGCATGGTATACAAGGATTTCTAGAAAATCTTTAGAAGCTTTATTACCAAATCACACCTCTTCATCCTTGTAACACGTCCAAACTTGTTACTTCACCTAACCTCAATTTTGCCAGCTCACTGAATAAGTACGATAAGGTCCATTTAATAGAGCAAGGAGGTGATTAATAGCTTCTATAGACTCACTGAAGAGTTCACTCACTACCCCTATCTCAGCCCTCCCTCTCCAATCAGACGTGGTATATGGTGTTCACTCAAAAAGGCATGCTGCGTACTTTGTATAAAGCACCGACCGCAAAGGAAAAAGATCAGGGAAATGAATAAAGCAGCTCAATAGCTTTATTAGCACCCATTAAACACTTCTGTCACTTCCTTATGTCTCCATCCATCTTTTATCAGCTCTTGTAGAGTTTCTCTTCTCGACCAGGGGTAGATGTGTCAACCAATACCCACACAGTAGATGTCAAAAACATCACATAGACACCAGAGATAGCTCAGGGGCATTGCAAGCGTCTGTAGAGCACCTCTATCAGCTCATTCAGTCCACATACACCAATTCTCACCATTGACCAACTTCCCTCACAACTGCACCTCATACTCACAGACGGAATCTCACTTAGCTGGTGTAAAAACATGCCCACAGAAACATCGTATCTGCTATACCACACTCAATGACCTCTAGATAGGCATAGATGACTTGAATTGTAACCATCCACTCATTCTGAATCTCTGTCGAATAACTCACACCGCTCCACATATGCCCATCAACGACGACAGACATAACTGACGTAATAATAGGTGCTTAGAAACAACAAACTGCTTAGAATGCTCCAATTAGCCACTAGAGTTTTCTAGTCAACTCCATCCAGCTTCATCTACACAGAATCAACTTTTTCGAACTTCTCACATTTGTCCAGTCCACCATCACCAATGCGTTCTCACGTAGCTGACGCGAAAATGTACACATGGGGTAGCAGAAGCTGAATTAAGCGCTTTTAAGAGTCCGCCTGCCAACTCCATTTGTTTCCATTCATCTTTTATCATCTTTGGTCGAATTTCTCGTATCACTCGGTCTCACACTCGCGAACGAATTCTGAGATAATAGACAAAATAATGATCGCATAGACATGAGGAGTGACTTAAAAAGATCCAAAAGTGCACATGACCGTTCAAGCAACTCCTGTTACCCCCTCGCATTTTTGATCGCCATTTGCTCAAATTCTTGAATCACACCACGTCATACCCACATTTGAACCGTCACTAGCTCACGAGATAATTGTGCCAGAAAACTGAGAAGTTGCTTAAAATACGCCAAATTACTTTGACCTTCGTTTCATCAACTCCTATTGCCTTTTAACACCTTTTTCAGTCGTTATCCAACTTGTCTTCTCACCCCGATACTCACTGACGAACTTTCTCAAGTGCCTGACGTAAAAATCGTACCAGAAAAACAAGAAGTTGCTCTAAATACGCCAAATGCTCTGGAGAGCTGTTTTAACAACTCCATTTATCGATGTGACATTTTCCAGATCTTCTGTCGTTTCTGTATGAAGATGCCTTCAATTGTGAGAAGAGAAGAGTTCACAAGCTTACGTAAATCCACCAGACCAAAGACTTCAATTTCAATTTCAGTATTCTGAAACCATCTAAATTCCAAAACCAAAGTCTCCAAAGCTGGGGAGTGCCTCTTGGCTCATTATTTTTCATTCTCCAAAAATCCGATATTTTGCCCCTCAATGACTCCCTCTTTACAACCACCTAGACTTGTAAATAAACATCTTGCCCACATGAAGACCGCAACAAGAGCAGCAAAAAGGTCCAGGGTTTGCTGCGAGAGCCACCTCCTTTCTAGAAACTTGTCCTGCAGGACTTTCATTGGCTATGCCAGTTCTTGCTTTATCAAACATGGCGTGATGGGGAGATGAAAAAGTAGGGAAAAATGGAAGCAAATGTACGGATATTGTGGTACCAGAATCATCCTTGAGTCCAGCACTTTACAATGGTCAACTCCGTATTTCCCTAGCATCATTATTTGTCTCTATATTCTCCACCCTCTGTTCCCCACCCTCCTCTGTTCTGCATACCTGTTGGCACATGACCGTCGATTGAATTCACAAGAAAACGGCCAGCTCTTCAGCCAATGCTTAAGCACTTCAGGCTTTTCCCTGGTCTCTGATCATTCAACAGATTGGCCCACTTTCTCTTTTCCTCTCAGCCTTTTGAACGGCTAGGTACGGCACACGCAACATGGAAATATGCAGCCCTGCTTGGCCTGCTGAGTTGGAGTACGATACATGACTCTGAGAGGTTAATAAACAAGTGTACGTCGAGGGATTTACCATACGAGTGAGCCAGATGAAATTATTTCTTCTCTAATTCCTCGTACTGTAGCTACTTTTTGAACTTCAGTTGTTCATGTCCAGCTGTTGAACGACAACAAAGCCAAGCATAATTAGCTCATCTTGTATAGCATATTTTGACCCGTTTATCCGCTAGTATCACTCTATTTTCCGTGCCTCTTTGTTCCTAATTATTATATACAGTATCGCAAAGTCGAGTAAGCCTCGAGACCAAAGAGGGGAATTAGCAGTGTCGATGAAGTTGAAATGTGACGGAGAGATGAGTGTTTCTAAAAGGTCGGGCCGAAGTCTTGGTGGTTATTTCCGTCTTTGAGATCCTAGCAAGATGCTTCCAAGACCAGCAAGATGAGAATGGCTCCATGTGAGAACGATGACCGGCTAAACAACCCCTAAAGAAGTACAGCAAGGTAGTATTCACCCTTTAGATAATCTCCCTCACATGTGCACAGACTGTCAAACTGTACACTGTCACTTTCTTGCTCCTTCAATACGGGTGTGCAAAATGTGACTGGCGTCTTTCCTTTAGCCCTCACACACCGATCCTTCCGAGGTCCTGTATGACATGTGACGAAGGGGGGTTGGTGGAAAGGTTCTTTGTTAAGTCTGGATTGGTTTTTAGAACTTCCTCTGTTTATTTGCGTTGTATTTGGTGTTCTATTCAGCACTGCTCATGTCCATATACCTCGCTGTACCTCATCTGGATGACATCTCACAATCTACCCAAATAAACACTATTAAACTGGACCACCAGGGCTGGTCACCCTACAGACACTCCTCCTTCTTGAAACAAAATTGGTGCTACTGTTAGTCTGGCTTAAATGTGAAACAGGGCTTTTCGCAACTCCACACACGTGTACGGGACGTGAAGGTGTTTAAAGAGATGTTCGAGTGGTGAATAACGTCTGGCACGGCTGGTCATACCGGCCGATGAACTTCTTTTGCGTCTACATTGCCCTGAAAAAAAGATGGCTCGACTGTTCAGTTTCACTTTTCGCGTTTGAAAAAGGTCAAAACTGGAAAGGTCAATTTTCGAGGAAAAAAGCTATGAGCCAGAAGAAAATGAAGTCCATAGCCGGATTCTCCAGGTCTTAGAGCCTGGCAGACAACTCCTTGTTGGGCGTGAAGTTTGTAGACCCACGACTATACTTACTCTATAGGTTTCACTGAAAGACACAACACATTCCAGAAGGAGAACAAGAAGAGATAGAGCACCAGGGACTTCAAATATGTATTGTAACAGCTCATTGCGGTAATTTTCCAACTCCCCCGCGAAATTGTCCCTATTATTGACCTACCTATAGACATCTATAACCCCCACCTATTAGTCATCATAAGCAGGGAGCCAACTCCGTATGTACATACACAGATCTGCTGGCATGTATGTACGGTCTAGCGTGGACGCATCTGTCGTCGCGCGGAACGAACCACTTGTTTGAAGCTCTGAGACAGTTTGGGGTGCAGTGCCGATCACTAGTCTAAGGGCGGCGGCTAGGGTAGATGCTATCATAACTTCCCAACCAGAGAGCTATAGCTATTGTTATAGACGGCTGTGAACGCGCCCCTGGCCCGTATTTCATAGCAAGCCAGGAAACAAGGCGAGTAGCGAATTATTTCGTGTTTTTATGGTCTAAGCATTTTTTCTTGAACGGCTGAATCTGACTGTCCACCGGCTGGACGGAAAAGTGAGCCTAAAGCCAAGTAAAGACGTCTTTGTGCGGGAATATGTGGGCCTGCGAGTCCAACAAGAAAGCTGGCCGGCTCCCGTATAGAACGGGAGAACTAGTGACGAGTTAATCGAGATTCTGGGATGCTCCTTAGGGTTGATATGACTGAGTTAGGGTACACTTGGGGGTTTAGGTCGCTTCAGGAGACTTTGGGAGGACATTAGTTCGTATCTGAGGGTGTATAGATGCACGAGATCAAGTGAGGAGGGGTCTACAATGGTTGGGGTACGCTGTTGTGTTTGATTTCTCGAGTGTTTTTGTAGTTAATGAGCTGTTTTCTTCAATTTTCATGCACTAAAAATCCCGTTTCATTGGTTGTCAATTTTACCTGATAACCATGCCGTAGCCGCTCCTATAGCAATTCATTTCGGAGACTTTGACCCTGTAATTACATGTCACCTCTTCGAGATATCTCCTCCACTAAACGAATACGGGTGACGTTATGCATCGCGAGCTTTTTGCGTATAAGCCCTCCAACCACGTATAGAAATGAGACGTCTTCTGAGTTGCTCCGTGGGGGTAGGGCCCACGAGAAGACCACTACAGTATCCCGAAGAAAATGTGTCAATTTGGGGGATTTTTGAAAATGAAAAAATTCCTTGTTTTCATTTTCGTGGTCCCTCACCTGCTCCTCCACCTCCTTTTCTCGTTTTCTCATCCGTTTTCACATCTCTCAAAGTTTGAGACAACACCAGCAGAAACAATAAGAGGTGTGTCTAGACCTCAGCCATTGTGCTTTATTGTATGCGGCAGCCAGCGTCTGGTATCAGTATCCAGGGGAACCGCCTTGGAGTATAGAACTGTACATATGGAGCTGTATAGAAGGTGTATAGGTTGTACTTTTGGTCTAATTACTCGTTCTTGTATGATGATCTCTCTTCACTCTCATACACTCAACAATGTTAAGGTTGTTTGCCGTAGGAGTGCCAAAGGTTGCGACGCCACAGTTGGGGAAAGGGAAACGAAAGTGACTCGTTTGAGATGTCTCAAGAGTTCTAGAACGGCTGCTAAAAGAACGACACCTTTTCCCTTGTTTTTTTGTCCATTTTTCCCATAATATTCCTGTTCTACGATCTTTCCTTAGATCACAGGGTCTTCTATACATACAAGCTTCATCTTCACCCGACGCACATGCCCTCATTGTCAACAGCCAGGCTGCTTGATGGTAGGTGACACCCCTGACAGACGAGGCCAGAAATGGGCAAAAAAATGGAAAATTCCCGGAGGTTATCTCCGAGAAGACCTATGCAGGTCCGCTAAAGTTTCGGGCGGAGGAGGAGAGTCGAATGGGCGTGTTTGGTGGTCTTTGAGATTCCAAGAATTTTCCAAAAAGTCCATTATTTTCGCCTCCCATAATATCTCTGTTTTGAGCCCCCCAATTTTTTTTTCGTACGTTGCCAAGAGGGCCCCTCATGTTATTCTGTAGGCCTTTGCAGCAGTGCATCCGATAACTCCGAGGAGTTTGAGAAAGACAAGTTCAGAGTTTAGACCAGCTCATTAAAGCGACATTAGTGTGGTGGGATACACCAAACTGTGACGCGTCAGATGTAAGTAAAATCGTTGATTGCTGTTTTTCTTTTTACACCAGCAATTTCGGTTTTTGCCGGGTTATGTTGTTTCGTCTGTCGAACACCTGCAAACGCCATAATCACTCCATATCTCTTCATATTTCACCCTCTACTTCCCCATTGGGCAGCGTAACCTGGACGCTCGATCGGCTGCTATCCGAAACTTTGGCTAGCCCTTGAGCACGTTTAGGTCGTTTGTTCGGTGACTATTTTTTTTTATTCTGTCTTCCAGTGTCTCACCAAAAGTGCATTTTTGCTGCATCTCGAATACGTGATGATTCTCTGCAACAAGAGAGAAGGAAAATCGCCCTGGATTGGGTTTCTGGCGTGGGAAAAAGCACGTTTGGAAAGGGAGCGAAGCACGGGGACTCGTCCCAGTCGTATGCATATTATCCCCTTTTTTTCGTATTTTTTTGTATCCTTTCTTTTTCATTTTTTTTCATTTATTCTTTGCATCTTTTTTATTGTCCGATCCCAAGCTCCCCACAGTGCACCAACCATCGACTCTGTTTCTTTCTTAGCTCCAACCTTTGAACAAACAAAGTTGACCTTGCGATTGTATACGGGTTCTATAATAAGAGAGAGAGGAAGTGAGTCGATGAGGCCACCAGATGGATAGCGGATGGGTACGAGGATATAAATGTTTTTTTCGAGACTTTTTTTTAGACCATCCGGTCCAAATCCAGGCCTTGGTTTTGCTTGCTATGGACCCACTGGTTCGGCGTCTCATGTTATCTGGGTTGCTCTTTTGGCTGCGCCTTTGTGACGCACCTATACATGATTGCTGTTAGGTACGTAGTTGAAATGTAGCGGAAGATGGAGAGAAGGAGTGGGATTAAAAGGCATGTGACCGGGAAGGGGAGATGAAAAATAAAATGAAGATGGAAGACGGAAAAGTGATCGGGGTGTTTCTGCCGAGTGCCTGGAACCAAGAATACTCCATTTTCAGCAGATGGTCTATTGTTCTACAGTGTCGTCCTTGTACTGGTACTTCACTGACACCGTACTTACTGGCAAATGTAATCGTTGTCTGCTGATCAGACGGCTTTTTGAATCTCTGACACCCTTAACAGTTAGGGTAGATCCGGCTCAGACCTACATACAAAGAAGCCCTGTGCAGAGAGAAGAGAGAAAGCCCGGCGTTTGTCTTTTGGACGAGGAGCTGGAGCCGAGCCAAGGACTTCCATCGTACAGAGACACACAAATCTCGATACACACACCATCATAGCCCCCAGTTATAGGTCTTGGCTATAGAGAATAGGCACAGAGTTTGGGGGAGGGAAGGGGGCAGAATGATACGTGTGATTGCTGGGTTGTTTGGATGCTGCCTGGCAGTCGCAAGTGTGATATACGAGAATGTACAGTCTTGCTGATACCGTATCGTGGGGTGGATCCTACAGTATCATTCAGTTTATCGTACTTGACCCCATTCACTCTCCGCCAACCTAAGCTCAACAAGGTTAGTCTGACTCGTCTGTTTTGCGTTTCCCGCCTTTTCGTTTCTGTTCAAAGTCGAGCCCAAGTGGTGGGTAGCTCGTCTCGCTTCTTGCTTGCCTTTTCACAAACACTAACCTAGAAGAGAAACTACACCGGGCTTATATATACCCTTGGCCAGCTAGCTCCCGCCAAGCGATAACTAAGCCATTCTCGTACACGACTGAATAGGTGGACACTACGAAACACCATCATACCATCACCTACTTGAACCACAAATCAACTCATCACTTACACTACCATACACGATCACCTACACTTGTGCACAAACACACACATCACACACACAGGGCATGTCATTCAACCACTACAGAAGTAGTAGAAGCCCGTACCGGGACCGGCGTGATAGCTGGTCGTCCAGAGACCGGGCACGCGACCGACAACGAGAAGTGTCGCCATACAGATCGAGCTACAGAAGCGACCGGGACCGGGACCGCTCGTTTGCCTGGGACAAGAGAGATGACTGGAGGGAGAGAGAGCGAGAACGAGAGTTCCGAGAACGAGACTACGTCGACTCATGGCAGGGAGTCCGGGACACAGTGGCACGGTCGCCACGGTCGCCACGGGATATCAGACGTCTTTCTGATTCCAGCAGATTGTCGGATTCAAGGGTGGAGCTAGGGCTTAGTAATGCTGGAGCAGGAGGACGAAGGCACTCCAGCATAGGCCATGAGCAGCTGGTGACCCGGGACACTCTAAGCGAGGGTTCTGTGTCGTCCAGACGACATGACAGAGAAAGCTCCACGTCGTCACGGTCTCGAGTCAGTCGGTTCGATGCCGTTGACCCGGTTGCTGTGGCGACTTCGATCGCTGCAAAGATCAACGCCGGTCTCATGGCTCGTGATCTCGCTTACCGAAAGCAGCAAACCGAGTCGCAGCGACGGATGGATGAGGAGGACGCTGATTCGCGCAACGAGGACTCGTCGTCGTCGTCAGCAAGTAAGCTGTCCATGGGAGGCTCGGATGACACGTCAGGATACGACTCCCCCCAGCCTGCGCCTAAACGCCCTCAGATGAAGATGACTCCCCGGTGTGTCAAGAGCCCCAGCCCTGAAAAGGAGGTTGTGGTTGCTCCCACGGTGGAGTCGGAGCCGACTCATTACACTCGAGACGTGGACATTAACGGCTTCCGAAGCAAACACCTGCTGACCAAGTCATCTACCCAGGCCGAGATCCAGGCCACTACCGGCTGCTCAGTCACCTCCCGAGGCCGGTTCATGGACAAGGGCGAGATCCCCGGCGACGAGAAGCCTCTCCACCTGCATTTGGAGGGCCCCACAACCGAGTCCATCGCCGCAGCCGTCAACAAGATCCAGTCAATCCTGCATCAGGACATGTACGACGACCACCGCAACCCCTCGGGCTTCTACCGCAACGTTGCTGTCGTCAACAACTCCGGATTGACGCCCTTCCAGCTACGAGGCCTGGTGGTGGGCCCTCAGGGTCAGAACATCAAGCATATCCAGCAGGCCTCAGGCTGCCGGATCCAGATCAAGGGCATCGGCTCGAGGTACATGGAGGGCGAGGTGGAGGAACAGGTGCCGCTCTATGTCAACGTGAGTGGCCACGACGAGGCGTCGGTTGATATCGCGGAGCACCTGATCATGGACCTTATGAGAGTGGTGGAGAGCAGTGCGCACAAGAGGTACCGAATGAGCAAACGGTAAACTTCACATCCTTCACTGCCCTCTCCACCGCTTCAAACTGCATTTTCTCTTTTACACTGTTTGTATAGCAGTTATTTATTTATTTGCATCTGTTGATTCCTTGTCGACGCAAAAAAAACACAATCATACCTCTGGCGGACTGGCTCATTCCCATTTTCCTTTTCTTTCTTCTCCATTTCCTTTTCTGGCCACCTCCATCTCAAGGCCCGACCGACCCCTACATCATCAGCACCCGACCACGCACCTCCCCATCTCAAACTGCTTTCACCACAGCCCCATATTCCTTTTCTCCCCTATTCCTTTTCTCCCCTATCCTGATACTAACAACTTTGCATGTTCTTAACTTGCTCTGATTTGTCATGATATTTTTGCATCATGGTTATGTTCATTGTTATTTTGAATTCACCCCCATCTAAATTATCTTATTACCCCATGGTTATCCATTGTCCTCCCTCCCGTTCCACTTATTCCCCTACACGGGTGATTGAGCAAGTTATGTTGTCTTTGATCCGATATTACGCCGACCTCCATACATCGCAACGAGTTCTTCTGCCGTTCAGAGCTCCCTCCGAGATTCCGACCCCAGAAAACGCATTGTTACAATCACCTGATATTCATTCCCCGGCTGGATCCTATCCCATCTCTCGAACTCCAACCCATTGTGGGTTTTGTTTCTGATGTCTTGTCGTGTTGTCCACCAACTCGCTTGCTTGTAGATCCGTAGAAGGGTCTCGTCCGAGGTATTGTAGCCCCTCCATCACTTTGCATTCTTTTGATTCCACCTCCATTTGCATTCCACTCGTAGATACACACCAACCCACCCCCACACTTACACAGTTCTTTTCTTGTTACCCCCAAAGCTCGAGGTTCCCTCTGGAGCGCATCTTTCACCCCACTACTTTTGCTGCACGCTCTCGTTGAGAGTGGCACATATCTTCTTTCTTTCTTTCTTTTTTACCACCAGCAACAATCAGTCTACAAAACAAACACTCAAACAAAACTACAGGCGCAAAGCTTTGCTGCGACTTCTTTATCTATTGTCTTTCTTTTTACTCCCTCATCTCCCTCAATTTGATCAATGTCTTCCTTTCTTGTTGTTTGCTGACTCACACTTGTTCTATATAGCCCGTCTTAATCGACTCGTAAGCCGTAACTGTAGAGGCTGTAGTGAAGGAAGTGCGATGATGTATGTACGATAGCCGTGCAATCTGTAGAAGGACCCAATCGTGCTGTACCGGCTGTAAATCAACTTGTATCCCTGTACACTTGTAAGTCGGACCGTATTTCGGACCATGTAGCATGTACTCGTAGTCGGACCGTGTATTCGGACCGATACGCCGCTCAGTTAGAGAGCAGTCTAAGCGAGGTTGTAGAAGCGGAGAAAGTGGACAAACTTATACATTTAGAAGACATCGTTTCTGGTATCGTAATTTTAGAGATCGTACGAATAAAATCATTGATGAGTAAGATGCTGATACAACTTCCAAGTACATACTTACGGTTCCCCTCATATGGTCTGATCTGTATTCTTGGGCATGTACATACAGTAGATTGCTAGACATTTCTCGTTGCTGTTGCTGTTGTTGCTCCTCCACGATCTTCATCGGCAGTTTCAGCTCTTGAGATCCCGAAATTACCCCGATTACTTCCCGAATACATCTCGATATGCTCTACCAGCATTTTTTTTGCATCCCCTGTATTTATGACTATCTTTTTGTTTTTAGTTTTTACGGATTTTTTAATGTTTTTTTGCGGTGAAACTGAGAAGGTGGATCTAGGGGTGGGTACTTGTCCGATTTAGGCGAAAGTAG
This sequence comes from Yarrowia porcina, assembly GCA_900519025.1. NCBI lineage: Eukaryota > Fungi > Ascomycota > Dipodascomycetes > Dipodascales > Yarrowia > Yarrowia porcina. The sequence continues at coordinate 2,094,422 of ULGT01000001.1, forward strand.
TCTTGATCTGTACCTGAGGATGAGGGGATGTTCTTTGTTATTTTCTTTTTGTTTTACGACACTGTGGACCACTCTCAGTGACCCCCATATGCACGATCATGACATCACTTGAGCTTCACTCGTAATCATCGATGAGATGCACCAGAAATGCATAAATGAAAAAAAAAATAAAAAAAAAGAGAAAAAAAATCGAAAGCAGTGTCAAAAAACACCTCTACACAACGGGGAAAAATGCAAAAGGATTGCAGCACCCAGGATTCTCGTATGGTCTCCCACTACAATACTAACTAGGCTCTCTGGTGCTTGACTATGGCTGATCGGACGGGAAGCCGTATTTTCACCA
>ULGT01000001.1:2094989-2167419 GCA_900519025.1 Yarrowia porcina
TTTTTTTTTTTTTTTACAACATAATTCAATTAATTAAAAATAAATTCCGAAAAAATCGGAAAAAATTCCTCCTCAATGAATGGCAATTTTAGAAGCAGGACCAAGCTACGGTATCGTCGTATTGTTGCCCTGTGTGCCCGTCAAGCACGCGGACCGCCCTGAAGTTCGGTCCTGGCTGTAATTGTACAGTTAGTTTCACGCTGGATAAACTGCACGGTCAGCCTTTTGATGCCAAAGGCCTAGATATGGCCTACAAGTAGCTAGATTGTGATGTGTCTGCTATTTTTTTTTTTTTAATTCATGAACATACATTAATATCTATACGTTCGCAATATCAGCAAACATCTGGTCTAATTCTTACTCAAATCCTCCTGGGTTACCGATACTTGTGTGTATATGGCCGCAACCATGTTCGAAAAAAGCGTTGGACCCTTATAACGGGCTGAAAAGTCACGTAGGCCGGAATTTGAAATTTTGGGCTAAGATCACCGAAGTCAGAGGAACGAAGATGTGCTGTAGGGGTGTTATTGAAAGGAGTATATGATGAGTCAGACTGTGGACTCCTTGGCTTCTACAAGTGAATATTGCTGACCCCTTCACTTCATTTAGAAAAATGGGGAAAGTGAAAGCGAAGAGAGGAGTCAGCCAGCTTATCTGGGAGAGGCTGTAACATCGAGATCCAAAGCAAAAAAAGTGCATAGACGTAATGCGACACAGGTGCAAGAATGTCCTAAAGGGGGAGCATGTTTAGGTATATTCATTACACAGACGAGAATGGAGGTATTAATGGAGGCGACGAGTGGAGTTTGTTGTACAATCCTACAGATGAAATCACACATTCCAAGCAAGATATGGTTTCTCTCGTACTATTATTGCATTAGATACAACGTTGAAGAGAGGGAAAATCGTGGGTTGGTGTGATAGGTTTAATTGAGGAGAGAAAGCTATATTGAAGGGTATGAGTGACTAATGGTGAGAGTTACAATAACTGTTAGAAAGCCAGTCGCTATTGGTTGTCTCTGGTAATTACTGCTACTGTTCTTCTGGTTGTGTGAGAACCAATGATTGAAAGGTAGTAAGCAGAACTTGTAATAGATCTAATAAAGGGCAAAAAAGTTGAAATTTAACTTGGGAAAGACTTAATGAAGTTTCTGGAGGCTGTTAAAAAGTAATGACGTACTACTTGTGTCTCTGATATGTATTACTCTTTATTTACTTACTATAAAATACTCCATCGAAGGAGGTACTTGGTATAGACGGAGGGATAACTCGAACAGATATCAAATAAAAGCTGAAACAATGTAGAATAAGACTCTCAGGACGTCTATACATATCACCACTGTTCCTCAACGCTGTTTCTGTTGTCCTCAGTACCTATTACTACTCAACTAACCCCACTTCTGTTGCAACATGATAGCAAGTAACATTATTGACAGGTATAGCTTGATAAAAGAGAGACTAAAATACGAATTTAAGAAGGAAAAGAGACCCTGAGGTTTTTGGCAGCTATTGATAGTCCATAGAGTAGTCTTTGTAGTTATTAAGACGTTAGTTACATTATTTCACTCTTTTTCATCAGAAACAAAACATAAACATCAGGATAAGTTGACGAATAACCGGAAAAAAGTTACAAAAAAGTCAAGGATGAGAAATGTGACATTCTTTGGGCTAACAATCGGCAACTCTTAACTACTTTTTCTCACTGTTCTATTATACCTCAGCAATCTTTCATATATCAGGGTAAGCGGCAAAAGCCGGACCTGAGGTAAATCGATTACAAGCTAGAGCAAACTGGAATAATGTGTCCAGGACTTCTGGGAGGGTTTTATAGTACAATACCTTAGTTCTTTTTGCAGTTTTTGTCTATTTCTGTTGCGTTTACCTCTTGTGGAAACATCCTCGACGGGGAGATTAAATCTTCATCCAGCCCAACTAGATTATTTGAGAAAGAAAAGCTGAATGTAGACAAAAAAAAGCACCCATAGCATTCCTTATAGCTGTTACTACGTATTGAATTATTTTTTCTGGTTTCTAGTATTCCTTACCACTGTATAACTCTGCTCTGATCTTGTCCTTGGAAGGCACACAATCCGTGCTTAGGGATAACTAAAAGCTATATGAAGTAGAATAAAAAGCTTTACACGCTAACAAATTGTCATTAATACGTTTTTGACAACTTCTAGTTGTCCTCAGGGCGTATTACCACTGCCTATGGTCTCGATACTCCCGTTTTGTTACATCAAAATAGTGAGCCATTCCATTACGGAGTGGAAGTTCGATATACTGCCAATTTTTATGAGATGTAGTTGTAAAAGAGAATAAATATGACACTTTATAGTTATAGGGACCCCACTGACATGTTATCAGATTTACTTGCGCTTTCTACTGTATCAAATCCCTCTGTTATGTGGCGTCAGCATGCAGGCATGCAATTCAGGTGCAGGGACAATTCGATAAAACAACGAATAAAAACTGAAAGTAAGTGGAAAAAAGTACACATGACATTCACAACTCTTGATAGTAGAAAAATGTTTAATTTTGATATCTCAGGTATACAATACTGTTGTATTTACCCCAGTTCTGTGAGCATCAATGATTAACGGAGAAACTACCGTACAGTAGGTGTTGGAATAAGTCACTAACGTAGCCAATTAAAGCCGGAACAAAGTAGGAAAATGGCATTTGTAAAACTGATAGTAAACTAAGTATTACTTTTGCCTTCAATTTTTCTGAACTTTTGATACATTTACCTCTGCTCTGCAGAATCATAGTTGAAAGATGACAATCAGGCTTGGGGTAACTTCATAAATGAGGAATAAAAGATGAAAAGAAGTACAGAAAGTGTCTAATGAGGATTTCAAAGGCCATAAAAAAGTAACTGCCATCATTTCATGTTGCTGTCATTCAATTTAGCGATATTAATCTCTGTTGAACATACCAGATGAAAGTCAAATTTAATGGTACAGGTAAGAGTCGATAAAAATAGAAAAATAAGCAGATACGAAGACGTAAATCTGTCACCGTACGTTTATGTTTGATAATGACAGATCATAGTCACTTTCTTGATGCTTTTATTAAGATTTTTTAATGATTTGTCCCCTATTATGAACGTAGCATATGTGGACAGAGTATTAGGGGATGTAAAATCTCTGTCAGTTGAACAATAAAGGAGCAAATAACGTACGACCAACGTCAATTGACGTTGAGTATGTGAGCACTATGCTTTTCGTCTCTTTATATTGTTTCTTCTATAGTTATTCCGCTCTAGTTTCTCTGCAATACGGGCATAGATGTATAGGGCAAAACCCAGGAACTGGAATAAGTCGAATAATTGTTGGTAAAAACTTGGAAAGAAGAAAGAAGAGTGTATTTTTACATTCTTTCCAGCTACTATCTGATAGCTGAAGACCTCTTTCTGTAACTGAGATGTATTGACACTTCTTTGCTCCTCTTTAAATATCTTCGACGGGGGGGAGGGTCATATGTAAGAGTCCTGTACTTGTAACTCGAAGAAATGACTAAGAAAAGCTGAAATGAAGTAGAGTGAAAAGCCTACCACGTTTTCAATAGCTCTTAGTACGCGACAGTCTACCTCTCTCTGCATTTGGTTCATAGCGCTGCCACATTTTACCTCTTCTCTAAGTATTATCGAATGGATAAATATGCAGTGTCCAGAAATTCATGTGTAATAGCAAAATAAAAGCTGAGAATAGTATAACAAGTGGCTCATGACTACTTCTAAGATCTAACAGTAGAGCAGTAACAGCTTCTTTCACGTATCTGGTGTAGATTGCAATAGTTCCTCTCTGTCTCCCCGGCATTGTCCCTTGTTTTACACGATTGTTATATATAACCTGATAGCTGGAAGTTCAAAAGCTGAAATGAAATAATATAATATATCCAAGATGTTAACAGGTAAAGTTCGTAGGTAGTTGGCTATTCTTCCTGTTCTTGGTATGTCCCCCAGCCTGTATTATTCTCTGTTACGTAGGGGAAACACAGGGTTGAAAATGCACATGCCGTAATATCTTTCTATAATGGAAAAGAAAAGATGAAATGAACTAAGATAAGACTGTTCAGAGATTTATACTGATAATATTGTGAGATTGGATACTCATTTCTGTTCCTGCTATGAGCTACTATCTATTTCTCCCTGAGCTGTAAGACTTGAGGTTGAGAGGGACAACTAAGAAGTGAGATCTCGACTTAAAAGAGCGAAGACAAGCTAAACTGAATCAAGACAAGATGGTAAAGACGTTTTCATTGGAATTTGTAGTGGGATATATTACTTTGGATTATAATCAGTCTCCATCTCATCTATATATTACCGCTGCAGAGAACATTGTCGTGAGGGACAATTATCGTGACAGGTACACCCCGATATTTTGAGGTAAAAAGCTGAAACTAACTAATAAAAACAGTCCTGGCTGCTCTTCATGTTTGCTGGTAATTTTTTTTGAACTTCTCCCTTCCCCTGGTACTTTTTATTCTTGTATTTATCTCTCTTCTATTTCTAACTTCATGGGGAGGAATATTACACACGTAGGGATAACTTGATATAATGGCAAAGAAAAGTTCAAACAAACTGAGATGACATCCCCATGTCACTTGGACAGTTAGTATTAAGCTATTCACTACCTATGTTTGTAGCTGGTATTGCCATTACTGTATTTTTCCCTACTCCATAACCAATGGGGGTTAAGAGGTAAAACTCAGAAGTGAGATATCTCGAGTAAATAGCATAGAAAAGTTGAAAATGAGTAAGATAAGACGACCAAGACTTGTATTTGGCTAGTATAGAGCAAAATCAGAGTTTTTTTCATTAATGGCATATTATCTAGATGCATTTACATCAGCTGTAAGTAACGTCGATTGTGAGATGAAACCATGCACAGGTATAACTCCATACTATGAGAAATAAAAGCTATAATTTAGTAAAAAAAGGTCTTTTATATTCTCAATCACTACAAGTGAATATCACAGAACTTTTCTCTGTCCCTGGTTTGTACCATTCCTCTATTTCTCTCTGTTTAGTGTCCATCTCCAAGGGGAGATGTAATACTAGCATAGAGAGAACACTGTGAAACGACTAAGAAAAGAACAATTCAATTGAGACAAAGAGTTCAAGCTGTTTGAATAGCTTTTAGTGTGCAGTCATTAACTTATTATTGCTCCAGATATCTTTTAATGCAGTATTCCTCTCGTTTCTGTCAGCATTATTGATGGGAGACCAATGGCGTCGTACAAAATGACTTGATCAAATATCAAACGAAAGCAAAAATGAAGGGTGGTGAAACACTCAGTACATTATTGAGAGTCGCAACGACAAGCTTTACTACTTTCTGTAATCACTTGTACCTTCTTTAGCACTTTTGGGATAAATCACAATGAGAAATACTTGTAGTGGTAAAACGATTATGGGTACGGACAGTTCGACATTAATGTCCAATGAAAGCAGAAAATAGAATAAAGACAAGATTATTTATTAGTGTGCTATATTAAATCCACTAAGCACCTATTTTAGCCACTGACACTTTCTATTATTATATCGTTTCCTTCTCATTCTGACTGCCTGGAGAGCACAGAGACAAAATGTAGATGATGAAAAACATAAGGAAAAACTAGTAATGAAGTGATATAAGCTAATCACAGTTCGGATAGTAGCTTAAAGTTGACAACCAACAACTTCTCGGTGCTTCTGGATGAAATTGATATCCTCTTCCTCACTTTTTAGCGTGCATCGTAAGGGGAGATATAATCATGACTTGGCACAGCCCCTTGAATTGGGAAGTAAAAGCTATAAATGAGTATTATAAGAACCTTTTGACCATTGTAATGGCTACTGATCAATTATTGGCAACGTACCAATGTCTCTAGTACTTTTCTAACAGTCATTTCTCTGTATTGTAAGTAACATATAGGAAAGCCTAAAATCACCTTTTGGTTCAGCTTAATAAATGATCGAAGAAAGCTGAAATAAGGAAGAAGAAGAGTCAGCTATTAATTGCTGTACCTCTGATAGTAGGTATCTTGACACCTGTTATTGTTTCTAATTTAATAAGTGCCTCCTTCCTCCTTGTTTTGTAACCACAATATACCACAACATCTGAGTTGACAAGCTTGGTGGCATAAGATGTCCTTTAATTAGAAAATAAAAGCTGAATTGAAGTGGAAAAAAGGCATCTGGACAAAATTTATGCTAAATAGTGTCTGATTTTACTCTCCTGGTAACCGTAATTACTTTTATTTGTCCTTTAGCCTGTTATAAGTCAGCATCTTCGGGAGAGACAAAGTCATAAGCTATGGTAACTTGTTTAATGGAAGAAGAAAAGATACATAGAAGTGTAAAAAACAGTCAATGACAGCAATTATGGCTATTATAAGACATTTAGTCACATTTGGTTGTTATTGGCATGTTTTTCTATTGGATTTATCACATTTGTGCGCCTCATTGATTGACAGAAGTATCATGGACATGTATAGCTCGATGAATGGAAGAACAAAAATTGAAATAGAGAGATATATGAGCTCCATGAAGCTTTTGAAGGCTACTAGTAGGTGTTTGGGTACTCTGTATAGCTACTGGGGTATTTTGCGTTATTTATCTCTTCTCTTTCAGCATCTTAGATGTCAGAGCAAAATTTGGGCGTAAAGAAAGTCGTACAACTGGCGTTGGAAAGCTGAAATGAAGTAGAATGAGATGACTACGAAGTGTTTGTGGCTTATAATAGATGTCAGACTACTTTTAAATGCAGTCATTATGAAATTCTGATACATTTACCTCTTCTATAAGCATCAAGAATAATAAACACACAACAGTCATGTATGTCTTTGTGAAGAAGTCGATAAATTGTAATACAAAAGTAGGATAGGTATAAAGTAAGGGATCCGCAAGTTTCCCTAGATGATTCTAGTAGATAAATGTGGCTTATTAAGTCTCAGGTATATATTCCAGAAGCAGTCCTCTCTGTTTGTTAGCATCATGAAGAGGAGACCATGGTCACGACTGGTGTAACTTGCCAAATTGAAGATAGAAAGTTGAAAATAAGAAGAAAAAGAGACCCAGGACGCTTAGACAAGCCAGTAGTATATATTAAATCACTTTTCTTGTACCCAGTTATAACTATTCACGTATTTTGCACTTCTGTCAACACCTCTGATTGGGCCAAAAGGGCTAACCTGATTAGTGATGAAAGAGAGCTGAAAAGGGTTAAGCTAAGCAGTTGGGGACATTGAGCTATTCAGTTTTGTGCAAATTGTCATTTATTTTGTTGCTTTCATTAAAATTACCACGTATTTCTCTCCTCTGTCAACTTCAATAATTGACCATGAAAACATGTAGCCTTAGGAAATCTCGATATATAGAGGAATAAAAGTAGAAATGAAGTGACATGAGCTCATAAAAGTGATTATAATAGCCTAATAAAAGTAAATTTCAACTTCTGGATGTATCTGGCCAGTAATATTGTATATATCTCTTTCTTCTGTGATTGTAAACACTACCAAAACTCTGGGTAGTGAAAAGCTGTTTAGTTGGCGAATAAAAGCTGAAATACAAGATGAGAAGACCATAGAATTGTCTCAGTGGCTATCATAATACAAACTGTCACCTCTGCTTGTGTCTTAATACTGACGCTTCGTTTATCTCTTTTTCGTGAGTCTACTAGGGGAGACACACATAATGACCTACCGGTAGCTTACGTCGATGTATTGATGATGAAAAGCTGAAAATAGACATAAAAAAACCATAATAGCATTTTTGATAGCTACTAGTGCGTATTTTACTATCTCTTCTTGTTCTTGATATCCATTTCTACCGTATATCCCTGTTCTGTCAGTCAGCTTAAGGTAAACCCACAATTCAAGCCCAGGAATAAGTCGACTAAATAGCAGAAAAAGCAGAAATAAAGTAATTAAAGACTTCAGGGCTTTTTATACAGAGATTTTCTATGCTAAAGGCCACTTTTTGTGGCCCTAGTTAACTATTCTGCTGTTTCCACCTCTATTCTGTTTGTATCAAAAATATTGCGTGGGGATAACCTCTCAATTGAAGAATAAAAGCTGTAAATATGTACAAGAAGTTCATAATTACAGCTTTAATAGCTAACAGTAAATATCTGATAGCTTATCCATGCCTATAGCCTCTCTTTAGGTGGTGCTCCTCTCTATTCTGTAACCATCATACAAAAGACCAACATGAACTCGATAAAGTGGAAACCCAGAGCAAATATGGAAGTAACAAGCCACTGGGGTCATTTTTTGCTATACACTTATTGGCGATGAACAAAATTGCAATGTTCCTGGTACGTTTTTTACTGATTTTCTCCCCGTCCATTAAGCAGCAAGTAAGAAGACGAAACTAAGGTGTACGGACTAAATGATTTTTTGGGAAGAAAAGCTAGATATCGGTACAATAAACAGCTTATGATGTTATTTCAGAGCTATAGTATCGTACTGTACATTATTGTTCATCTCTTGTTGTTTATGGGCATCAAAAACGCTCTTTCAATGAGCGTCAAATGGCAAGCAGAAAATGGTACGAGCATGAGTCGAATAACCAAAGAATAAAGATAGAAACGTGAGTAGGAGATGACACCGGTGACTTTTTTGAAGCTTTAACTGTTTTATTTCTCGGTTATTGCTACCACCGAAGGTATAAGATAGGTACAGTCTCTCTATATGTTCACACTCAGACTACCGGTAGTTAAGATAGCTTAACAGTTGAAATATCTCAGTTAGTTGAGCATTAAAAGAGCAAACGACGTACAATGAGAGGAATAAACCAATATCTAGGGTATAATAATGCTATTTGACTCTTAATTTTGTTGTCTGTGTAGTGATATTGCTCTATTTCTCTCAGTCCTAATGTCTCGGATGAACGGCAAAACTTTGGATCAAGGATAGCTCGAATATATAGTGAATAAAGCTGAACTAAGAGTCCCATATGGTTTTATAAGACTTCAATTACATATTCAAATACTCTATTGCTGTCATTGTAACTTATTTCCAACCCTTTTCTTTCTGTCATCGTCTCCTGTGGGAAACCGAATTCAAGCGTAAGGAAGGATAACTCGAATAACCGGCAAAGAAAGTAAAAGTAAGTAGAATAGATTTCCAAAAAGATAACAAATGACTGATAATATCTCTCAGACGACTCTTCTTTGTATTAATTATCTTTTACTGTTACATTTACTTCCGTGTTGTGCTCATGAGAATGGACAGATATCATGGGTAGGGGATAACCCCGTAAATTGAAGAATAAAAGCTGAAAATAAGTTCAAAAACTGGTTGAGAACAATCTGTTTTGATGAAAGTAGATAAGGAACTTCTTCTTTCTGTCTCTGGCATCTGTCTTCGTAATGCTACATTCTGTTTTGTGAGCTTCATAATGAGTGGTCAAATCAGGATTTATACAACTTGATAAAATGAAGAAAATAAGCTGAATTGAAAAGCTACAAAAGATCCATAGCACTCTTAATGACCATTAGTAAATATTTTGCTACTATTCTTGTCTTTAGTATGAAATATACCTGTATTTCACTCTGCTCTATCTTCAGTTCCAAAGGCGGAAATACACTTATAGGGATATCTTGATTCAATCGTGAAAAATATCAAATGAAATAAGACAAAGCTCTCGAGAAGTTTAAATAGCCCTTACTAGGCAATTTGATGCCTTCATTAGTTGCTGGTACAGTATATACAACTGCTATATCTACTCCTGTGTTGTAAGTATCAGAGGTAAAGAGGCAATCTCAGCAGTCATAACTCGACTCTGCAGCCAGCACAAGCTGAAATGAAGGAATAAAAAGTGTTCATATCTTTCATTTAGACTCAATTATGCGATATACCACTTTCTTCTGCTGACATTACGATTTTTAGCAACAATTATCGCCGCTATAAGTGCAATATATGGAGAGACGAAAATAGTGCACAGGTTTAACTCGAAAAATGGAAAAACATAAGTTGAAAATAAGTAATAAAAGAGGCTCTAGATGTTTTTTCTAAGTGAAAGTACATATTTTCCAGCTCTGCTTGTCTCCGTTATGTCATAAAAATCTATTTATGCTGTTCTGTTCATAACTCAGTGAAGAGACTAAATACATGCGTGAGGATAACTGGGTAAATCGATGAAGAAAAGATGAAATTAAGTAATATAAGACTCTCAAAAAGTTTATTAAGCTAGTAGTATATGAATTATTACTTCTAGACGTCTCCTGTAGATCTTGAGGCTGTATTTCATCTGTTGTGTGATCATCATTTCTGGTTGAACAGCTGGTGTAGGAATAAGTCGATTAGCTAATGTACATTAATTGTACGGCAAGAGGATACGAGGCCCAGTATCCCCATTACAGTAAAAATAATTCACTGATCACTTACTATTACCATTCGAAGGTATGATTGCGATATTTACATCGATCCAAAGAGCATCGTAGATCGAGGGTGACCATGGACTGGCATAGCTCGGTAAATAGATAAACAAAAGGTGAAATAGATAACAACAAGTGGCTCCTGATGTTATTAAAGACTACTAGTACGTTTTTGAGTAGTATTTTCTGCCACTGAGCTGGTTTTTGGCGCTTTGCTCTCTCCCCTTTCATGTGAAAATTGCAGTTTTAGGGATAACTTGAATAAATGTTAGATAAAAGCTGAAATGAAGCATACTAAGATGCTTCTGATGTTACAAGTGTCTTATAGTATCCTCTTGATTACACATTGTTGCAGCTGGTATATTTAACTGTTATAATTATCTCTTTCTGTTAGCATTATGTGAGACAAATATCGGGGGATATCTTGGGAATTGAGAAACACAAGGTGAAATTGAATAAGTTTGGAAGTAAGGAATGTTACTGGTGAAGTAGGGATAAATAATCAAATACCTTCTTGTCGCTAATGCGTACCATTCGCGATTTTTCCTCTTTTTTGTTCGCATCTCAATGGAGGGACGAAACTCAGACGCTGGGATAGCTTGGTTATATGGCAAGAAAAGCTGGAATGAAGTAAGATAAGACCCTAAGAATATTTTAATGGCTATGATCGTAATGCTTACTACTTTATGTCGTTGCTGGTATCTACCATTATTGTATATTTCTCTCCTGGAGATGAATGGAGGCGTAGGGATATCTCGAATATTCGAAAAACCAAAGAGAAACGCAGAAATGAAGTAATGTGAAAGTATTCTGGCAATATGGAAGACTGCTGGTAGGAAGTTGACTTCTTGTGTGTTTGTTGTTGTACTACTACGAAGTTCTAGTCCATGAACCTCGCTGTTGGAGACATGATGTAGACATCGAGACAAGTCAATGGAATAACGAACAAAAACAGAATTCAAATGGAATAAGACGCTATGAAGATTAAATAGATAGTAACTATACCACAGTCTACTTTTCGTTGTTTCAAGGATGTGATATTGCTATATTTAACTCTTTTCTGCACCATTGGTTGCGAGATAAATATCTTGGGTTGGAACTTGAATTATCTAAGATCAAAAGTTGAACTGAAGAAAGATGAAAGGTCCAGGGGAGCACTTAGGAGTGCTGGTTGCTAATAGTCACCTTATTACTTCTTATAGTACAAACCACTACTGTATATCTCCCTGTTCTGTTCATATCATTGAGAGAGCCACAATAAGGCACCAGGATAAGTCGAAGAACAAGCGAAGAAAAGATAGAATGAAGTCGGGGTTGAGCTTTCTGACATTCTTGTAGCTAGCAAATTGCAGTCCATAACTTATTGTGAAGGCTGGTATTCAGTACCACGGTGCTTTCTCATATCTGTAAGCAATAGAGGTTGAGAGGCAAACCCCAGCGCCTCAGATGGTTCGATTAAAGAGCAATAAAAGTTGAAATGAAGTAAAATAAACAGTCCAAACCATTTTTTTAGACACAATATTGTAATATAAGGCTTCTTTTGGAGCTGGGACCCATTGCTTTGTTTTGTTTTTAATCTCTTTCCAGACCGAGATACAAAACCATGGGGGGCATAACTAGATTAATACAAATTGAGGAATGAAAGCTGAAAAGAGGTAATAAAAAGCTCTCATACTTTCTTAAATGCCTATATATATGTAAATCATTACTTCCTATCATTGCTGGTATCTTTTTTTACGACTTTTCTGAGTTCTACTTGTATTTGGGAGAGTTCACAACTCAGGCACAGCGATGTGTGATAACCAGTTAACCTAAGATTCCAAAGTGCGCAATAGTGTTCAAAGACTCTGAGTTAATACTGTTCCGACCAGATAAATAGTAAGGGGCCCACTCGATGGGGCCTCTGGAACTCACCTTGCTCTTAGTATATCCGCCTTAACAAATGTAAAAGGGGCTGACTGAAAATGTAGTGTCGGGAAGGGCTGGTGATCTGGGATTAGTACGGGAACTCGAAACAGTGTGATGGGGCGTCTGTTGTAGTAAGATGTCTCTGGACTCACTTTGGTGGTAATCTTCCTAGTCCGGTCTCCGATGGTCGGGTGTTCCGGGAAAAAGGTGTTAACGGAAATCTGAAAAGGGGCTTCAACTCTTGTCACTGCGTTAGTATTTTATCTATATGAACCTGTATGGAGGCCGAGGGTGTTGCGACACCCAAGGGCCAACAGAGCAGGAGGTCATCCTCGTTATCGGCAACGACCACCTCCGGGTGGCTATGTCGGAGAAAAGTCGGAGGAGTAAGGCGCCGCCACGTTCCTCGTACTCAATGCGATTTCTTGCCAGGGGAGTTTGGATAATGACCAGTAATGACCCTGTCCAGCACGAGGCCGGGATTCCCAGCTTACGGGGGAGGCTGACCGGGTCGAGGGTTTCACTCACAGTTGACTCTTCAATGAATAGGGGTAATCCTAATCAAGCTTGGTGAACTCAAGAAGGGGAGAAAGGCGAAGGTAGGCGTTTGTAGTAGCTATACCTTTGTAGTCGATGTGTCGAGGTTGTTTGCCGTTCACTTTCTACGTTCCACTCTTGGTAGAGAAAACAGGGGAAAATGCGACAGTGCGCAGAAATGTATTTCATGTAATTATATAGTGACTGTGTCTCCAGTCCAGAATATACCTGCAGGATATACCAGCACGGTCGGCCGACGTGGCACTGCAGCTAGGTAAGGGAAAATAGGGGTGGCAGGAGGGCTCACAGATGGGTCATGTCAATGACAAATAAAAGTTGAAATAGCGTAGGATAAAAAGCTAGAGTCGTTCATGGAGATCAGTGCTGTTCTAAATACTCTTCTTGCTATCCTCACACTGTTATTTCTGCGTTTACGTCTGTTCCTTAAGCAACATGGATCGCGGATTGAGAAGACCTCATAAATTGAAGAATTGAACCCAAGAAGAGGTGTGATTAGTTGCTAATGATAGCTCTACCTGGTAGTAGATATTACTAGGTGATTTCCAACTTCTATATGTCACTGGTATATCTCTCGGTCGAAGTTCTCTGACCAGTGTGACAAGAATAAACAATAACCAAAGTTGTAATGAATCAAAATGAAGTGACAAAAACACTCTCTTGGTCTATACCGTGCGGTATGGCTAGTTTTTATGGGTATTATATGTAGCATTGTAACATTTACCTCTGTATTGAATGAGGACTACGAGACTTAAATATTCATGGGTGGAGGTCGATAAATGAGAATTAAAAGCTGAAACAGAGTGCAGAGAAAGAGTTTCCATGTTACAAAGAGCTATTTTTAGAAAATCAATTACTTCTTGTTGTCTTTAGTGTATGCCTAATGTCCTCCTTCCTGTCCTGCGAGTGTCGTATCTGGCGAGACAAAATGTAGAAAGGGATAAAGATCAATAAAAGCTGGAATCAATCAAGATAAAAGACCAATGAGAGTTAATAGTGTCTTAATAGTACAATTAGCAACCTCTCATACTATCTGAGGCTATATCTGAGCTTAGTATTTCTGTTTGGCATCTCTGGACGAGAGACGAAACATCCACTTGAGGTAACTCATATAACTAGCGAAGAAAGTTGAAATGGAGTATTAAGTGAGCCTTGGGATGTTCTCAAGGGCTTCCTGTAAGTATCTAGCCACTTCTTGGTGCTCTATATACGTACTACTGCTATTGATCCTTGTTCTGCGATCTTCATAGGTGAAGAGACACAATACGAACGAAAGGATAGTAGTATATTGTGACGAATAAAAGTAGAAGCGAAGGAGAAGAGAGTGCTTGAGACTATTAGTAAGATATTTTTGTTTAATGGATAACTTCTAGAAAGCTGGAACAGGAAATTAGAGCGCGGTATGACAGTACCGTACGTACAGTACTATACCTACTTGGAAGCTCAGACATCGTAGCTGTAAAGACAGAGGAAAGATTAAACAAAGTTATATAAGATGTTTGTAATTATTTAATTGGTTGGCTTAGTGGGATTCGACACTCTTGGCTGCAATTTCTGTGTATTTCTGCTATATTTTCCTTTGCTGTAAGTATCTTACATGGGGAATCTGCTAACTCGTATTTGAGCCTCGATATTTCGAAGAGAATAAGCTGAAATAAAATAATATAGAACACCCTGTGTGCTCTATATGGCTATTAGTAGAGATTAGACAACTTCATGTTGTCCCTGGTAAAATTAATTTCTATATATTTCCAGTTCTGTCGCAACTCCACGAAGAAACGAAATGCATATAGGACTAACCTGGCAAAACAACAAGAAAATGATCAGATTGGGTAAGACAAAAGGCTCGTAACGATAATCCTGCTATTAATTCAGAATTTCTCCACTTCTTATTGCTGGTGTGCTCTTCTACTGTGTATTTCTCTTATTTGCCAACACTACTATCAGAGGGACATGAAGATGGCGTAAGGACATCTCAAATATTTGAACGATAAAAGCTGAAATGAAGTATTATGAAAGACCTAGCACGTTTAGCAGGCTCATATTGTACGTCTGGCAACTCTTGATTGAAGTGAGATCGTTTCGCTGCTGTATTAACCTCTGGTTCATGGCCATCATATACAGAGCGACACTTCTGATCCAGTATAACTCGAGTAAAAGATAAAAATAAATTATAATGAAAAAAAATATGAGACGCTTGTGACGCTTCTGCTAGCTAATAAAAGCTAATGACTGACTTCTGGATGTCCCTGGCTGATTCTATTGCTATATTTCTTCTTGTCTTGTGAGCATTAATGTTCGATAGAGAAATCCGACACGGGAATAAGTCGAAAAACTTGAGAATGAGAGCTGGAATGAGATGTGTGAGCCTAAGACACTCTATATAGCTACTTCCCTAAAATGGACCACTTCTTAAGGTCCATGACTGATTTTTCTGATGTGTTTCCTTCTTCAGAAGACAACAAAAGTTGAGAGCCAGAACTCAGACCCAGGAGAACTCTGTTAAGTAACATTAAAGTGAATACTGAATAATTTAAGACGCCAGAGATATTTTAATAGCTTTTAATGTGCGATGCGCCGCTTCATGTAGCCTCACATAAATATGTTGGTTCTTCAGATACGCATTCTCTGTAGGTATCGGCTGGAAAAAGAAAATCAATGACTGCTGTAACTCGATGAATGGAAGACAAAAAGCTGAAATGATAGAATATAAAAGAAAAGTGATGTATTTGATATGTAGATGGAAAACTTTGTGTAGTCCTTGTCTTTGAAATACTTCCTATAGCTTTGTTCTCCTTTCTGTTAAGTTCGTGGATGGTGAGACAAAATGCATGTGTAGGAATAACTCGAAAAACTGGTAGAGAAAAGCTGAAAAGAAGTAAGGCAATAGTTTCATGACGTTTCTAATGGCTCAATTTATGTTACACACTAATTCTCTTTAGCTGCAATAGTACCATAGCAACTTTCTCTGTTTTCCGGAAACTAAGGTTGCGAGGCGAAGTCAGAGAAGATAACTGGATAATTGTAAGGGGATATGAAATGAAGTACAGTAGTGCAAAGCTCTCTAAACGTCTATATAGCCTGTAAAATTCAACTTGTCTTTCCTATTGTAGTTCATCTACCTTATTGTTACAAATATCTCAGTTCTGTTCTTATGGTAGATGGAGACGAAATTCATTCTCAGTTAGAAGTGGGAATTTCGATAAAGAAAAGCTGAAATAGAGCATAAGAAGAACTCATAATGATTTTGGTGGCAGTTAGTTAGTAGCTGGTCACCTCTTGGTGTTCTTTTTTAGTGCTATTATTGTATTTCCCTCTGTTCTGTGAACTTTGTAGATGGAACGACAAGGTGTATGGAATAGCTCTACTATTTGAAAGTATAAGTGAAAATCAGTCACACAAAAGAGTAATAACGTCCTTTATAGCTATGAGTAGGTGTATTCTCACTAATTGATGTTTTCTGTAGATATCAGTGTCGGTCTTCTTCTTTGTCTGTATGCAACAGTGCTTGAAAAAAGCTGGTGTACGAATAAGTCAATTTACTAACATATAAGAGCAGAAGGAAAGATTAACAAACGCTTCATGGCATTTATATAGCTAATAGTATACTACCAGTCACTCCTTTTCTCAGTAATCATGTTTTCTGCTACATTTACCTCTCCTTTGCGATCATTGTGGCCTGATTAAAAATCAAAGACCAAGACATCTTGTAAAATGGCAGAAAAAAAGCTGAAATGAAGAATTAAAGAAAGTCCCTAATGTTCTTAGAAGCCATTAGTAGATATCTAAAGACATCTTCAAACTCAAGGGGCATATATTTACAGTATTTCTCTCTGTTGCGTAAGCAATGCTGAGAGACAAAATGCAGACGTTACGATAACTCAGTAAAGTGATATAGGCAAGCAGAAACAAAAGATGGTAAGCTACTACTGACGTTTAATGTTGCTTAAATCTGTTTCAGGCTACTTTTCTTTATAGTTTGTATGTTCTACTGCTATCTTTACCTCTATTCAGTATGTGTCTGTGCAGAAACAACCATCATGGTTCTAGAAAACTGAATTAATCACGGAAAAAAGCTGAAAAGAAGTATTAAAGGTTACCAACAGCTTTTTCTAGTGCCATTACATGATAGATAATGACTCTTTTATGTCTCTAAAACATTATTTAGTAGTATTTTCTTTGATTTGTAAGCAACAGTAATGAGAGACTAAGTCGCGGTAGGTGTAACTTGTTAAGTCGCTGAAAGAAAGTTGAAATGAAGCAATTAAATACGTTCACTCCAGTCTAGATATCTTGCATCAGATAATTGGCTACTCTTGCATGTCCTTGGTACCTTGATTTTCTGTATTCCTCTCTGTTCTGCCAGAACCCGATCGAGTAGACGACTGCACATGAGTAATACTTCGGTAAAATGGCAACAACTGAAGTATGAAGGAGTATCGAGAAGATTTTAACAGAGCGTTGGGTGCAATTGCTTACTCCTTGCAGTTGCTGAGATGTGTTATTAGTGTATAATTCTCTTCTCAGTCAACGTCAGTGGGACCAAATGCAGCTGTAACGGTACTTGTAACTTGGGTACGTGCAGAATAAAATAGGAAATGATGTAAGACGAGATTATCGAGACTCGTGTTCAAGCCCAATTGCACTATTTACCACTTTTTATTCTCCCTGGTATCTTCTATAGTTCTTTTGAGCAGGGTTATGCTGATCCCACCAAGGTAAAAAAGTTGTGAGATTCTGACATTTTGATATACACGTCTTAAAAAGAGCTAAACAGACCAAAGAACTGATGGGATATTACTTAGCATTTCATAGTAAAGCAATAAAAAAGTAATTGGTGTCACTGGTATGTTTTATAGCTCTTTGTCGTTATACTTCCATGACTGCTTGGAGAGGATGATCCAGAAGCTGGGATATTAGCAGGATTATTCACCATTCAAACTTGATGATAGCTACAAAAAACTGCTACTAGTAAGTATTACGCCTCATAATATCCATGGTGTTACTTTGGGTGACTTAAGATATCTGATAGAGTAGTATGATTCACTCATTTGGTGTTGGTTTCGATCTTAGCGTGAGGGTACCGGTGCCTAAATGAGATAACGCGAGATACTAGACAAGATTTTTTGAAAAAATAACTAACAGGGCTTGCATAATATAGATTGTAACGTTGGTATAAAGCAAGAGACAACTTCCCAATGTTCTCAGCCTCCTATGAAAGCTTCAATGTCGATTCTTGATGGACCGTAGCAGAATACGTTGGTGTCATGATATAACGAAACATAGAAAAGGAAAAGCAGAATTGAAGCTATTTTAAATAGGTCCTGGTTTTTATAACAGCTTAAAGTCGGTAATTCTCAACTTCTAGATGTACATAGCTAGCAATGAAGTCCTATTTCTTCCTTTCAGTTTGCATCAACAATTGTAGGAACAATGGCGCAGGTATTAGTTGAGTAAAGAACGAATATAAACAGTTATAGAATAAGATACATACTCTAGAACGTATAATGCACCAATGCTGTAATGTTATCTACCTTTCTCTTCACTTGGTACTTCCCACTGCTACTTTATCTCTCTTCTGTAAGAGTTCATGGTAGAGACAAATATCATGGGAAGGATAACTCGACATATTGAAGATAGAAAGTTGAACAACAAAAATAGAAGTAGCTCAGAATGTTTTTTAGCACTAATAGTAAACATTTAGCATCTTATTACAATTCGAAGGAGATCTCTCTACTATATTTCCCGCTTTTCTGTAAGTAGAATTGGAGTGATGACAAAAGTGGTTGAGATAAACTGATAATGAAGAAAGGAAGTTGACAGTATGCAACTAAAGCTTTCTGTGATGTTTTAAAAGGCAACTATTACGTATCCAACAGCCCCTTGCTGTCGTTTGTATTCATTACTGTTGTATTTCTCTCTGTCCTGTAATTACCAAGTGGGGGACAGAACTAATTCACAGAGGAAGACCGTAAAATAGAGAGAAAAGTTGGAATGAAGTGATTTAACAGACCTGAGAGATCATTCAGATAATTCGGCTACTTCTTAGGGTCAGTGGTCGATATCCCTATCGTATTCATGTGTTTTGCAAGCATCAGAGGTTGAGTGACTAAACTCAGCATTCGGTTATCTTGGTTAATTGGCAACGAAAGTAGAAATGAAGTAAGATGTGGCTGTAAGAACACCTATCTCTATTATATGATGTGACAGACCACTTTTGTAGCATCGCTTTTGTACTAGTTATGCATTTATCCATGCTCTATAGGTATAGGGTAATAGCAGAAAATGATGGCATTGTATAAACTGATAAATAAAAGGAAAAACAATGAAATAAAAGCATAGAAAATGCCCTGGTGTTATTTCCAGTTACTATTAGATACTTTGAGACCTTTTGTTAACACTGGATTAGATTTTTCGTGACTTTATCCTCTTTCTGTCTGCACCACAGTTCTGGTGGACGAACGCAGGGGTAGTGATAGCTTGAACAAAGAAAGAGAAAAGCTGAAGTAAAGATTTATCAGACATTAATGACGTTTAAAAGGCTACCAGTAAGTTATTAACAACTTCTGGATGTCTCTGGCTATTTTACGGCCGATTTCTCATCATTTTGTCAGCGTCCACGATTGCAATAAAAACCAGGCGTAGGAATGTGTGCATTTTTAACGAAGAAATATGAATGGAGAGTAGGAGAAGAAACTGGTGACATGCTAATATCCCTATATTGATGAATCACCACTTCTTGGATTCTTTTTACAGATAGTAATGCTAATCATACTGTACATCAGTTTTGTAAGCATCCTGGAGAAACGGGTAGCACAGCTAGGGAGAAGTGGATTAACTGAGGAGAAAAATGTGTAATTGAGTACGAAAAGCAGCTCAGGACATTATTTATGACTATTGATACGGACTTCCTGCCTTTGATTGATGCTGGTAGCTTTGGCTATTGCTCACATCTGTTCTAAGCAAGAGTAGATGGGGAGGTGAAGTAACGGTCGAAAGATAAGTCGATAAACCACGTAAAAAAGCAGAATTGAAGTAAGGCAGCAGCCTTAGGGCACTCATAACATATTATTCTATGCTTCAGATCACATTTGAATTATCTCAGTGCATAATACAGCTGCCATTATGTCTGTGCTATCAACAATGAAGAATCATGAGTTAGAATACCGGTAGCATTGATAGATTGAAGTACAAAAGCTGTAGAGTAGTACATCAAGTGGCTAGTATTAATTATAATGGCTATTAATAGATAACTAGTAACTTTTTCTTACCTCTGGTAGATTTTTCACTAGTATTTCTCTCTATTCCGTAAGCGACGTATGATGAGACTAAAGTCGCGATTGGCATACCTTGATAAATTGATGAAAGAAAGATGAACTGAAGAGAGATGAAAGCCCCAGTACAGTCTGAGTATACTATAGTAAGTAATGGGCTATTTACCCTGGTCTATAGAGTGCCCTGACCCGATATCTTCTCAGTTCTGTCAGCAACTCATGATGAGATGAAATGCCCGGCAAGTGTAACTGAGCAAAGTGACTAACAAAAGATCACATCAAGTAAAATAGAATTATGAGAGCATTTATGTAGCTTTTATGGTGCACTCTACCGCTTTTTCTGTTTCTTTTATCTATTAATAATGTATTTATCTATTTTTTTATCAGCGTCGTGGATGTGAAGATGTTATGTCGCCGTAGGATAACTCGAAGAAATGAAGAATAAAAGCTGAAATAAAGAAAGGTAAAAGACTTAGACCATTTAAAAATAGCTAATTCTGAGCGGCTGGTCACTTTTGTAGTACCCTGATTACTTAATTCTGTTACATTAACATCTGTTGTGTAGGCATCATAGCCGGAACGACAGTATGCTGGTCTGGTATAACTAAAGATGTTGAGGTTCATAAGAGCAAATAAAAGATTATGAGATGACAAGAACGCTTTTGGTAGCCAGTAAAAAGTGAATATCAACTGCTGGAAATCGCTGACCTCAATGTTGTTGTATCTCTCCCTATCCTATGATCGTCATTTATTGACACCCTAACGGATGTAGGTATAAGTCGTTACGTTGACAAAGAAAAGTTGAATTGAAGAAGAATGAAAGGCTAGAGGTGTTTATAGAGCTGTATTAATGTGAATTGTTACTTTTATTCGTCGTTGATTCCTTTGTAATAATGGATTCCTGTCAGTTATGTGAGCGCCATTGAAAAAAAAGGAAGCTCAGGACATGAGATAACCCGAATAATTAATGAGGAAAGCTGATAGGGAGTTTAAAATGAGCCTTGAGACATTTTTGAGGGCTACCTCCAGGTTTCCCACTGCCTTTGGTGTCCCTGGTATGTATTACTACCGTTTTATTCTCTGTTGTGATGTACCTTCATAGATGGGAATCCATGATGTAGGTGTAAGAATAAGAAAATTTGCATACATCCTCTGGTAGAAATGAAGTAAAAGAGAAAACCTGTGACAGCTGGACCGATATCGTTATCAGATTGACGCCTTCTCGGAGGAATAAAAGAGCCAAGATCTCATGTGTCCGAACTGTGAGGACCAACGAGGTGCGAGGTAATGGGCTGCAATATCTTGTTGACTAGACAAAAAAAGCAA
This sequence comes from Yarrowia porcina, assembly GCA_900519025.1. NCBI lineage: Eukaryota > Fungi > Ascomycota > Dipodascomycetes > Dipodascales > Yarrowia > Yarrowia porcina. The sequence goes on from ULGT01000001.1 coordinate 2,116,420, forward strand.
TAATGAAGTACTACTAGAAGCACATGACGTTTAGTGAGCTATCATTGTACTTTACATCCTTCACTAGTTTTCGCTGGTATATTAATACTGCTATATTTCTCTCTGTTCGGGAAGGCAAAGTCAAGACTTGATTTTTCGATAAATCAAAGAGAATAATCTTCAGGCAGGCGAAATAAGAAGTTCGATAAATCAAGGAGAATAATCTTCAGGCAGGCGAAATAAGAAGTTCGATAAGTTAGCGATCGCTACTTTTATACAATTAAAAACTCTTCTTGTTCCTACATGTACTATATATTACCGATACTGTACAAGTAGATTGTCTACACATCCTCCTATCTACCTCTACTATTCATTGTCTTCGGTCTGTTGCTCTACGTTACATCCGTTCAAAACCAATAATGTATTCCTATAATGCTTCATCCTAGTGCCTCTTTACTGACCTCAATGGTCACTTGTAGTTCATTTCTTCTCCCGTCTAGGATCATCCTCACGAGCAAACACAAGGGCAACTCTAGAGGGAATGTAGATATGCATACAGTTTGCTCGTCCGTTCCACTCAAGAGGCTCTGTATGACATCGGGTCTTCTCATGGTCGATTCTACCGAAGCCTCCAAACTCGGGAGCGTCAGAGTCAAGCACCAAAGTGTACGTTCCAGGCTGGTCGACACCAATTCTGTAGTCAGTGAAAGACTTGTTGGGGTGGAAGTTGAAGACAAACACTAGGCCAGCCCGCTCAAACACAACCACCTTGTCGTCCTCGTTCTTCAGCGACACATAGGCCTGATCGGCAGACAGCCAGCCGTAATGGTTGCCATGGTGCTGCATAGCTGCATCAAACTCATTGAGGTGCTGGTACCGCAGCAATTTATCATCAACGACAGGCCACTGACGTCGGCAGTAGTGGAAAGAAGAGCCGTTGCCTGCTCGAGGGAAATCCAGCCACTCAGGATGTCCAAACTCGTTACCCTCAAAGTTGAGGTATCCTTCTCCTCCCAGAGAATGAGTAATCAATCGAATCATCTTGTGAAGAGCAATGCCTCGGTCGATAATGGGGTTGGGATCAGATAGAACAGACATGGAAGTGTACATTTCTTTATCCATGAGCCAGAAAGCCAGAGTCTTATCTCCAACAAGAGCCTGGTCATGAGACTCAGCGTAAGCAACGGTCTTTTCCCGGTGACGTCGGTTAGTCAGCGTGAAGACAATGTTGCCCATATCCCAGTCCTCGTCTCGGGTCTCCTTGACCAGCTTGATCCACATGTCAGGCACAGCCATGGCGAGTCGGTAATCAAAGCCCACTCCTCCTTCAGAAACAGGTCTGCAAAGAGCAGGCATTCCAGACACGTCTTCTGCGATGGAAAGGAAGTTGCCGGCCTCTTCTCCAGGTCGAAGCTCAGGTTTCAGCTCCTTCATCAGCTCATGAGCAAGCATGAGGTAGACTACAGCCTGCTGGTCGACATGTTCGTCTCCAAAGTACTCATGGTAGCCTCCAGAGAAGCCAGTACCGAGTCCATGGTGCTTGTAGAGCATGGATGTGACTCCATCGAACCGGAAACCGTCAAAATGGTACTCTTCAATGTAAAATCGCAGGTTAGACAGCAAGAATCTTAGAACCTCATACTTGCCGTAATCAAACAGCTTGGAGTCCCATTGAGGATGGTCACCCTTGGCTCCTCCATGGAAATACTGGTGGTCAGTACCGTCAAAGTTGTTAAGTCCGTCATCGACATTCTTACAAGCGTGAGAATGGACAACATCAAGCAAAACAGTGATACCCATACCGTGAGCGGTATCAATGAGCTCCTTGAGATCTTCGGGGGTTCCGTATCGAGACGAAATGGCGAAAAAGGAGGTCACTTGGTACCCAAAAGAGGCGTAGTAAGCATGCTCCATGATAGCCATGAGCTGAATAACATTGTAGCCCAGTTTATGGATTCGAGGAAGAATGTTCTTAGTAAACTCCTTATAAGTACCCACTCGAGGCTCACTAGAAGAGATTCCTACGTGAGCTTCGTAAATCTGAGCATTGGCAGGAGTAGGAGGCGACTTGTTCTTCCACTGGTACTTTTGAGGAGGGTTCCAAAAGACTGCTTCGTAAATAGGTGACTTTTCCAGATCCTGGACAACATAGGTCGACCAGGCAGGCAGTCTATCGACCCATTGACCGTTGGAGAGCTTGAGAGACAGCTTCACCTTGGAATTGTGAGGAATGGCTACTTGGCCATCAGCAGTAGGAGGCACAGTGACGCTCCAGAGTCCGTATTCGTCACGTGACATTTTGTACTGCTGGCGGTCCCAGTTGTTAAAGTCTCCTGTGAGTACAGCTTCAGAAGCCCCCGGGGCCCATTCTCTGTAGGTCACAGAGTTGTCCTTGTTGACATGGAGTCCGTATCGTTTATACGAGGCTGCAAATTCGGCCAATCCGCCTTCCTTTGCAAAATGGTCTTTCCACTGGCCAACTAGAGCCTGTCGACGGAGCAATTCCTCCTCAAAAGGCTTGAGCCAAGGGTCGTCGTTGCACACTTGGAGGGACATCGATGTAGTGGTGATCAGAAGAGTAGTGATCAGTAGAGTGTAGTGATCAGTAGTAACTAGCGATGAAGAAGAAGAGAAGAGAAGAAGAAAGTTCTCTTTATCTGTGGGTGTTCGGTTTGTGTCGCTTCTTTAATCTGACGTATCAATTGGTTGTAGTTGGTCAATCGATGTGACGTATCGACTGGGCATACAGTTGACCTACAGCTGGGGCTGGGAGGGGAAGGTTAAAGAGGACATATCTGGAATAGGGTAACTTTGGAGGAAGAAAGGGGGTGAAAGGAGGGCAGATTTCGATCGGGAAAAGCCGTAGACTTGTTTTTTCGATGATTCTGATCACTTTGGCGGCATCTGATTGCAAATATCTTTACTACTTCCAAAGATAGACTTCTCCATACAAGTCTCAACCGAGGTCTCTGCACCCAAATAAACGTGCAGATATACGAGATTGCTGTCCCAACAGAAGCGCAAGGGTTTTTCCGAAGAGGGGAGAAGATAGAGATAATACTGGGACGGGTCACGTGACTAGGTGGCGTAGAGGTGGCGTAGAGAGGTCTCACAAGTCATTTTTGGTGATTTTCTGGTGGTTTTCTTAGAAATAATTGCCTCATATTTTACTCAACTGTTGAATATATGGTGTCTCTTGATACAGTTATGTCACCCCATCCTTTAGCCTTGGACGTGAGAGTTCGATGAGAACTTACGACAATAAGAAGACAATGGTAGGTTCTAGACAGTTATAGGTTCTAGATCACTCATAAGGTGTTGAACAGTGTTTAAAGGGAGCGATTGCTGTTATTCTTATGTCACATGACTAGACCCCTTTATTGACCTCTCTGATCTGAGTGCGGCTTCTCACAGTAGTTCAGACCAATGCATGTTGCATGAGGCTGTAGCCGAGGTGAAGATGTTTAACGAGCGACTTGAAGGAGGGGATATGGGGCAGAAAATAACTTGTACTTGTATAAGCTATGATACCAATACTTGTACGTATTTGTAGTCCAAGCTGCTCTCATTCGCTCTTGAAAAGTCCACTTATTCATTCATTGGCACTGGTCATACCCAGCCCTACAAGTATCAGTTTGCATAGTGGGCTGACTGAGGCATATTGGAGAGAGCAAATGCATGTCAGAGGAGTTGAGAGGCCAAGTTGAAGTCTGAAGGGAACAGAAACCTCTCTTTGGTGATCCTATCGGTAAACACAAGTTATCCTCTTTCCTTATGTATAGTTTTACGTGAACTTCCAGTACTCGTAGTTGTCTCGATCCGCTGTCTCCAGTCAAGATAGTCTCAGACCAGAACCTATCAAGACATCTCAGCTGTATGCAGACCGCGGGAGTGTGATACGATGGATACAGGAGAGACGTGTGGAAGTGAGCCCCATGATTTGCAGTTGCTACAGTGTTACGAGTCAGGCACTATCCTCTCCTTCGTATAGTTACAAGTAGACTCTTTCCAAGAATTTCACGTAGAATGATTTACCAGAATATCAAAGTCAGCTGTCTGATTCACTGCAGCTTTTCAAGTTCGATCTTGACAATGTATTTTCAGTCACCATTTTCTGCACAACCACGATTCGAACTCTGACATGACGAAAAATTTCATCCCTCAAATTAACAACAAATGTGAGAGCATCGGAAGGTTCTCTTAAAACTCCTAAAGTAGTCCCCAGAACTGCCGAAAACCGCCTATACCCACAAAAGTCGCTCCTCTATCTATTTCCGCCTTTTTCCGTGTTACTTTCCAACCAAATATCCCCATTTTCTTTGAGTCCTCAACCACTCCTTTCCTCCCACCCCTCCACTTAGGGTTCGCGAGTTTACCCTCCTTCCAAATTGGGACATGGTCATTTTACGGTATCTCCAAAATACCCCCAAATGTGCCGTATTTCGGGTAACCAAGACCAGCAAATCCCTTCCACCACCTCAAATACCAGCCCTACTTTTTTAAGCCGCTGTTATTTCTTCTCCTCCCTTTCCCAAAGTCATAGTAGACTTTTCGGATGTGACTGCTTTTCTCTGTTCACGTGCTCTTTTTCCAACTCTAAATTTTGCACCTCCCAACGTACAAAATTTCGCTCCTTCAAACCTCCCTTTCCCTCCCTAACGAACAACAATGTCTACTCGACCCCAGGTTTCCGTCCACGGCGTTTCCGGCTCTGAGGCCGGCGTCACCATCGTCCTCCCCGCCGTCTTCAAGGCCCCCATCCGACCCGATATCGTCCACTCCGTCTGGACCGGTGTTGCCAAGAACAAGCGACAGGCTTACGCCGTTGCCTCCAACGCTGGCGAGCAGACCTCTGCTGAGTCTTGGGGAACTGGTCGAGCCGTTGCTCGAATTCCCCGAGTTGGTGGATCCGGTACTCACCGATCCGGCCAGGCCGCCTTCGGTAACATGTGCCGAGGCGGACGAATGTTCGCTCCTACCAAGACCTGGAGAAAGTGGCACGTTAAGGTCAACCTCAACGAGAAGCGATACGCCACTGCTTCTGCCATTGCTGCCTCTGCCGTTGCCCCTCTTGTTCTTGCTCGAGGCCACCGAGTCGAGACCATTGCTGAGGTTCCCCTCGTTGTCTCCAACGAGCTCGAGTCCGTCACCAAGACCAAGGACGCCGTTGCCGCTCTCAAGGCCGTTGGTGCCCACCGAGATGTTGCCCGAGTTGTCAAGTCTAAGACCATCCGAGCCGGTAAGGGTAAGCTCCGAAACCGACGATGGACCCAGCGACGAGGTCCTCTCGTTGTCTACGCTGAGGACAAGGGTCTGACCAAGGCCTTCCGAAACATCCCCGGCGTTGAGACCTGCGATGTCCGACACCTCAACCTGCTCCAGCTCGCTCCCGGCTCTCACCTTGGCCGATTCGTCATCTGGACCGAGGGTGCTTTCAACCTGCTCGACAACATCTGGGGATCCGAGTCTGTTGCCTCCGCCAAGTCTGGCTACACTCTGCCCGCCAACATTCTGGCTAACGCTGATGTTTCTCGAATCATCGAGTCTCAGGAGATCCAGTCTGTCCTCAAGCCCGCCAAGGAGATCCAGGAGAAGGACATCCGAAAGATGAACCCTCTCAAGAACAAGCAGGAGATGCTCCGACTTAACCCTTACGCCAAGACCTTCGCCGAGAAGAAGCTTGGATCCGTCAAGGAGCCCAAGACCAAGGTCAAGAACGCCCAGAAGGCCAAGTTCATGCAGATCCTCAAGGACAACTAAGTTGTCTGGAAGCAATGTCCAACAAAAATAAGTCTCAAAATAAAAGTCTTAACATTAACAAAAGTGTACAAGTAGATAATGATACCCGTGTATGAGAGGTGATTAGTGTAGAGAAGCTGGAGGTACCGTACTCGTACTGTACTCGTAGTGAATACTTCTTGTGTTACAATAATTAGAAGATCTCAACTGAAAGTTTTGAGATCACGATATGTGACCCTCACGTCCTTCGGATGATATTTGTTGAAGGAACTCTGTAGGAGAAAGCTGTTTGTAACCAGATTGCGGTGTTCCATGAGCTAGACGAAACCCAGTGGTCCTTTCTACAGATTGTTTCGAGATGATCAGTATTGGATTCTGCTTCACTTTCGTTTGAAGAGAACTTCTTGTCAATATTCTACTCTCGATTTTTTCTCACACAGATTAAGGACTTGACAAAAGAGATGGGGAGTGAAAAACAATGTGTAAACACTTCTATACAGTGCTAGTGAGCCTACAGTTGTATTGCCAAGGTCGAGAAGCCCTCCGGACACAAGATCTTTCTCTGAACTTCACAGTTACCTGTTTGGTTCTTGAACATGACCGATGTATCATGGAGGTCTTATGGAAAGATGAGGGTGGCAGATATAACTTGTGGTCGCTTTAAGATGCAGATAGCACTGCAGTCTATCCAAATTTGAACTGCTAGTCTCGATCATTAATGCTAGGTGTCCGATTTCCATGTCCCTTGACAATATCTCGTAACCAACGGCTCAAACAGTCATCATGTCTGCTGTGTCTCAGACATTTTATCTCAAAAGGGTCACAGGAAGATCTGAGACTTGTCTCGGGATCGTCTGACTGCTGCCTGAGATGTTCTCATCGACTCGATCAAGTCTGTAACACTGTTTGAGACTGTTTGTTTGGATGACATTCATGGGTCCCAATTAGGCTAGTCGCGAATGTGATTTCTTGCTTCAAAAGTTACAACCAAGGCGTAAAAAGCTGTCCAAAGTAAATCAAGGCATCCTAAGAGCATGTGGCCGTAGATTTTGTAGCCCTCTTACATCTTCTTAGGTCCAGTATCACCTCTGCGAGGAAAACACTACCCTATAGCATGAGTAGATAGACCGTCTCTTCCTGTTTATACATGGAGTCTTTTAATTGGTATATTAATATAAGTCATAACTCCCCTATTGTACCTCGTACTTGTGCTATCAAAGTGCTATTCTCCATATAACCAACCACCCCCTCGTAGCACAATCCAACATGGCTCTACTAGGGTCCTCGGTAGTTGCAAGAGCATGTTCACTTTGAAATACTCAACATTGAGGCCCTTTCAACAGTCTAGAATCACTTTTTCGTCTCTCTGGTTCAAATTGGGCACTCACAAAGCACACGGATAATTAGTGTCTTCTTGTTGTAGGTGTATCAGTAACGTTTCTACCAATAATAGCAGCTCAGTACCAGGTAGCATGGTCTGAGTGTCAAATAAAAGCATTTGAACAGCTTTCGACTCTTTTGAGAAGTTCTTGTGACTCGCTAATCATTATATTTCTCTGTTCAGTCCTTCCTATGCCCTCCAATGTGTCTATTGTACATACTTAGATTGGCCGAAATATAATCCTCCATACCTATTCTACCGCGTAAGAGTCGCTCGATGAACATAACACTACCCACTATTAGCCCTCATCAACTCTTCATAAACACTAGCCTGAAATAATGTCTCTCTATGGGCTCTCCTAACACTCAGTCTCAACGCATACACTCGACGATCGTACAAGTACATACCTGATAAGTTGATCATATCTGAGAAACTGGAAGCTGTCGACTCCATTACATACGCCCTTCATACCTACTTGCAGTAGTTGGCCTTTTGGTCTTTAAAACCTGATTATCAGACCTGGAACCCAACACAACACGCTTCCGCCATCGTAAGTTCAACTCCACTCGAGTCTGAAAATGGATTATTCATCAACAGACTTCGTTCGGTTAGTTCTCTCTACAGGCCATTTTTATTTATAATACAAATCAACTCCATATCATTATAACTATTCACCTAACTTTTGTGTTAGCTACTCATAAATAAAAACCGTACAATCTCCCTTGATGTGTGTGTGAGTGTGAAGAGTGTCGTTTCGTTCCATAACCTAACAATGCTCTAGGGTAGGCGGGAGCGGGGAGGCGAACGACAGCGTTCACGGGAACAGAAGAGGTGTTGCCACTCTTCCGCAAAAATCAACAATTATATGCAACAGACAGGCGGGCGGCACGCAGCATTGTCTACTGGTGCGCCTGGTGGGGCATGTGCCCGGGCTGCGCAGCCATGTACCGCTGCTGCTGCTGCTGCTGTTGCTGCTGCTGCTGGGGCATCGACAGGTAATGCTGGTACGCCTGTGCCGCAGAGTCCTGGTTCATGTTGTAGTTCATGCCGGGCTGCATGCCGCCCATGTTGGGAGGGGGTCCTCGGCCAGCAAGACCGGGGTGGCCTCCGAGCTGGTCCTCCACCAGCTGGTCGGGCAGCTCGCCGCCAGCCACCTGCGATCCTCCAGGGCCGTTGGCCTGGTTGTTGACGTGGCTGCCGTGTCGCTGCTGGTGTTGTTGCTGCTGCTGGCGCGAGTCTTGGCTCTCGGTGGCAGCAACGGGGACATCATCAGAAGCGTTAAGACAGGCCTGGATCAGGTTCTTACCCTCGGGCTTGGTCACAAGCGGCTGCAGCTTGGGGGTGGTGAAGGTGTAGACGAGACCGGTCTCGGACACGACCAGCAGCAGTACCTGGGTGCCGGTGAGTACCGACAGCTCGTATGCCTTCTTCATGATACCAGCCTTTCGCTTGGAAAAGGTAATGTGTCGTCGCGACTTGTCCTGGATGAACTTGATTTCAATCTTTCGTCGTTCTCGGCCGAGCTTTCCGCCGGCATCGTCGTCGTCAGAACCGACATCGCCGGGACCGCCCTGGGACGATTCCCGCTTGAGAACATTGTCGGATTGCTGGAGAGAGTCTCCGAGAGAGGGGTCAGCTAGTCCTTCGTCAGACCTGGGTTAGTATGTTTGTGTTTATGGCTGGTTGGGACATGCTGTCTGTCATGTGCTTTATGCACAGCACACGCCACCGCCTTAGTGATGCCTTAACTGAACAGAACACAACACGACACGACACAGATGAGAAGAGCAGAGAACGGGAGAACAAGGGAACACGAGTGGTAGCAGCAGCAGCGACAGTGTGTGCAATGTCTTATGGGTGGAAGGGTGATGGGTGATTCACGTGTCTTTGTCTGTCTGTGTTTCTAGTCAGTCACACCTCGGACACAGATTCCCACACGGAGACTTATCGGGGTACGACACGTCCATCGATCCATCGATCCATCCCATCGATCATCACTGCCAATGGCTCATCTGCCACGTCTCCGTCCGCGTCTATGTCCCATTACCACCTCTTGTCTGTCATCTTGCTCGACTCATCACGTCTGTCTGCCTCGGTGACAATGGACGTGTGAGGGGCGGCAAAAATCACGCAGCGGCATTATCGAGGGCGCGGTGGCGGCCCGTGGGGTTGGCATTGTTGTGGGGGCCGTTGGGGCCCTTGGGCCTCGTCATGTTGATACTCACATTGTGGACGCGTAATAATTTTGGTGAAGTACAGTAGTATTCCGTAAAAGGACGAGGGTAAAGGGATACTGCTGAATGTGGACAAATGTGCAAGATGGGACGAGGTGTCCTTAAATGGGAATTTTGACGAGCCCGTACCCTGAAGCATAAACAAGTGGGGCAGGGTAACCGCTTTAAAGTTTACCGGCTAGGCGAGGTTCAACAACATTGTTGACCCGTGACGACTCCCCAGAGAGCCAGTGGAGAATCGAAGGAGTTCCAGCGCGGAGAAAATGTCCGAAAGTAGAGTGAGTGAGAATAGAAGATCGCTGGGATGAAAAGGAACACACCCACAGACACACACAGACACACACGACGAATAGTGTGATTTAGAAATGTGACACACAATCACCCGCTACCGGTATGTATCGTTCTCACTTGATCATAGAATACTGCCTTGGGTTCTCTTGGACTTGCCTCTTCGTCCATAGAGTGTGGTAAACAAAGTTGTGGTGAGAGACGTGATGTTTTGAGGAAAAAAGTGATGACAACAAGAGAGACAAGAGATGGCCCGAGAAACAATATATATTGGTGTGTGAGACGGTGACACAGATGACAGAGACAGTGTGACCCAGCTAACGTGATGAGATCGGGAGACATGTGCTCAGGTGTGAACAATATGACCAGTCATATCTTCTTCCCTCCCTCTACAAAGCAATTGCTGCCATACTAAATTAACATGATCGATTAATGTCTAAATGGTATTATGAGAAAATATGAAGGGATGACGACTGTCGGGCTTAGTACTGGGGAGCAGCTCGTCGCTTCTTGAAGGCCATGAGCTTTCGGAACATGAACATGGAGAACAGAAGGACACCTGAGTTAGAAGGGAAAATATGACTGGAGCATAGAGCTAAAGGGAGAAGCACAACATGAGCATAACACACACAGAGCACAACACGACAAACAGAATGTGGCAACGACGACAAAATACGCCATAAACGACGATGACAACAACGGCATATTATGGCAGTGATGGAGTGAAGGCATGGCTGATGGAATGAAGGAACGATGGAATGGGATGGGCACAAATCAAAAGTACACAGAACATTGAGCAAAACATTGAGCACAAAGAGAACGGGAAATGTGGGCAACCAACGACAGACGTCATCAATCCGTCATCTTCCTTTCTCAGTGCTCTGCCTCTGTGCTCAACCCATTCCCATTCTGTGTCACGTTCCTGCCATTCCTACCTCCACCATTACCAATACTCGTTTGTCCATCACCTCTGTTATGTGGTGCACCATGAGTGTCGCTAACATGTAGTGCTGTATAGCCGAAATAACGGACGACAGCATTTTTTTCGTCTGTCCATCCCTGCGACGCAACAATTAATACTCACCAACAAGACCAATGAGAATGATAACGAGAATGACACCGGCGGGCAACATGTTGAAAGTGTGTGGTGAAAGAGAGTGCTGCTGAAGAAGTTGGGCGAACTATGGGTTAATAAGGATGCGGATGAAATTTAAATTTCCGCGGCTGGAAAATCACTCAGAAATAAGGTTGTAAACAAGTGAATGGGTTTCTGATCGTTAGGAGATAGCGAGGAGAATAGGCAAAAGAAGACGTGCTAGAACGCTGAAAACCAGGATGATGGGACATTCAATCTCGGGCAACACGCTAGTCAACTTCTTTTGCCCGTATCTCACTTACTCAGCCCTCCATATCCCCTCCCATTTCCCGGACTTAATAACTCAATATACCGTTTTGTGCAAATAACCTCCATTTTAGGACAAGCGACTAGGCACTGTATTGGGCCAATCAAAATCCGATGCAAGGCGCGGGTTAGGGCTCAAAGTGTGTGTAACATGGCAACCACACACACAAGCCAACAAAAAACCAACGGTCAGAGCGAAAAAAGTATGCGAAAAAAAGGGTGCGAAAAAAGTGCTGGCTCACAAGTTCCATATGGAGCCATCGGAGATAAAAGAGAAAAAATGGGGGCGAAGAAAAAAGGACTCGAAAAAAGGAGTTGAGAAACCCACTAGAAATCCGTTGGAAGACCAAAAAAACGTAGCCACTGCTGACGAGCCCTACATTCTGTACTCACCTGTTGACGATTCAAGCTACAGACTCAGTCTCTCAAGCGCTGCTTATATATCCGACTTTGCGGCATTAAGCGTGGACGGGAAAACGGCGATAGGTCGAGGTTGAAGAAAAGGTCGGATTTTCGGAGTTACAAAAAATGTAACAATATGGCATTTTTTCGGTTGAAAATTGGACCAACTATGTAACACACTACGGGGACTCTTGATTTCTTTTCAGATTCCAAATACCTCCATGAATCGCCGTTCTATCTACCGTCTCCATTTCACGGACTTGCACGGCTGCAGCTTTTCAGCATCTCTCGGATTCAGGGGTGAAAGTTGACAAGCTAAGTTGAGTCAACGTTGGCAGATTGAAACGTAATTGAGAGATTGAGGATGAACCTGAGGCATTAGGCGGTAAGGGAGTGTGGGAAGGGATGGAGGGGTGTAGATTGATGGGTATTTGTGTGCTCTTTTCACTTTTGTTCATTCATTTTGCGTTCTAGACACCCTCTTCTTTCTACAGTGTCCCCTTAGTTGTACGGTGGGCAAATGTTGGGACATGTTTGAACATGTTAAGCTGACCACTGAGGTTGTAGCAGATCCACCTTACAGCAACCAAGGGGGGGGGTACGACTTTTGCGAGGGAAATTTCTGGTCCAAAGATTTTCCAGAAATTATCACCTCGTTTTTCCTCGTGATCACGCCCAGCCTCTAGCGAGACTGCAGCTTCCATTTCTCGCTTCTGGGGCAGGCCAAGGCCTTTCCCGGATCAAATCGGCAAAAAAAGACCGTATCTCCATCGATCATGCATGAGTTAATTATGCACAAGGAGTCTAAAAAAAAAGAACGGAAGAAACTGACCCGTTGATTGAGATGGAGAGGGGATGTAGGAGTATTTTGACGACGGAGAAGTGGTCTACTAGTGTTTCCACATTGATTCATGTGTTTTTGGACGTATTTGGGCGATTTTTGGTAATTCTGTGGTGGCTTCCATCCTTCCCAAAACGGAAACTTTTGTCCAAAAATGGACATGGAATATCCAAACTCTACGAATCTCACACGATAGTCGGACACGATAAAGCGACGGTTTCCTGAGAGGATAGAAATGGGCAAGAACAAACAGCGGATATTATCTTAGTGCGAGTCTACGGAATATTATTGGGGCGGGCTTTGTTTGTGGGCAAAAATGGTGCAAGGAGGTGCAAGGAAGATGGAGGACAAGAGGGTAAAAGTCGAATAAGGAAGGGGGAGCAGGTCAAGTCAAAGGCACATGAAGACAAGCACATCAAAGGGTGGATATGGAGACAACCATACATGAACCAAGAAAAGGCAAGCAGGAAGACAAGCGGAACAAGCAGAACAAGAGACCTGCAAATTGAAGGAAGACAACCAGAATATCCAGCCAAGACTTGAAATGAGGGGATATGTAAAGCACTTCTGCCGCCCGAAAAAAACAGGTGATCTTGAGAGGGGGGGATGTTGGGGTCACCCTGGAGTTTCCGATTTCTATTGTCAGCGGTTATTTTAGCAAAACTGTTTTCGTGGGTGTTGGTCTGGTGTGTACGCTGTGGGACGATTCAGCCAATCAGAGGTTAGCTCAGCACTCACAGTCTATGATAGCCGTCCACAGTAGACTTTGTAGGCTTGAGTATGAGAGTTCCAAGGGTGAAACAGTTATTGACTGGCTGGATCTGAGTTTGCCATTTTTCAATATCGCTCAGTTGATAGCCAGAGGGTCTCTATACCCGTCCAATACTCGGATGTAGCCGTATGCAAACAAGTGGGGGTTGCAAATGTATAAATATGTAGCAGGTGGGATGGCAAGTGATTGGCCAGGGAGTTATTAGAAGGATGATGTAATCGGGGATCTACCAGGTGGACTCATGGTGGCACTCAGAATAATTAGAGAGAGCATTAGGAGGTGAGTGATCAACTGTTGAAGTCAATAGAAGAAAGTGAGCTTTTAAATAAGTTCACAGTCGTTGTAAGACTGCTTGGTCAGATCTACGGGTGTCGGTAAGAACTGGTTTTGTCACTCCAATGTCTAATAGTCCAGCTCTGAGCGCAGGTGTTCAGCTAAATGTAGAGCTCTTCCTTCTTTCTACCATGACGTCACTATGAGATGAAAAGGACCAAGAACTCATTCTCAACCACTCTGAAACATGTGCCCAACCGACTCGTTTCAGTCCAGATGAGGATTAGAGGGTTGGGTTGAGTTGTGGGGTGCTATGATTGGGTCCATCCAATGATTGAGAGGGCCCCTTCAAATTCAGATATATGGGGTGTGGTGAATTAAAAGAAGGGCGGGTATGTCTAGTAACCGTCACTCACTGCTTTAGTCAACTTCTTCTCCAAAAATCTATAATATTACAGGTCTCAGAATAGCTCTACTGACGGTCTACAGTTAGAGTCTCTGAGGTGGATTAAAGAGCACATTTCAGGTGGAATTGAGATCTGGAAAGTGATCGATATATGAAACCTGGCATTCTCTTTTCATTGATATCACTATTGACCTCAATTGAGCACTTTAAGGGCCCACAAAGTGGTCTCTTGATTTCGTCTATAGACTTGACTGAGACAGAAGAGGAGAACTGTGAAGTGGTATTGAAGAGAACAAAAAAAGACCAATTGAGCCCCAATAAACAGCTCTTGCCACTTCTAAGCCATTGCAACTTCATTCTATAATCAATTTCTCTTCATATTGGTCAATTCATGTCCTCATATGTTCTTCATTGTAGCCAGACATGCCCTCATTCACTTAGAGAGACATCTTCACCCTACCAGTATGTACCGGTGCATACTTGTAGTGTCGATACTGAAGAGATCGTTTCTACAGGATTCGCTCTTGTTGATCACACAATCACTCTTCTCTGTCCCCCACCACAATCCCCTCCGCTTACTCATCTTCTCCATCTCATCTCATCTCGGCCACATCCATGCATGTTGACAATGACCTTGTGCGCACGTGGTTTAACTAGAGCATACGAGCGAGAGAGAGCAGACAAAAGCACGAGAGTGAACGGAATCACCAATAAGTAGGAGTTCTGGACAACTGAGTAGGACTGAAACATTACTCTGGAGTTGTATCAAGTATCTTCGCATTAGAGGAGCTCCACAATGTACACCAGGTATGCTTGACAAGTGCGCTCTTACAAGTATTCCGTAGAAGGGGTACAGCTCCAGCGATGTCATTGAACGGCTGCCAAGTCCTCGAAACAACCACACACTAATTATCTCTGTTGTTTACTTTCAACGGTGCTAGTTGGCAGCACTTGATGGGTAACTGGGGAGAAAACTGGGGAGAATAATGACTTGTAATTGACTTGACTAATCGAATACTGTATCGAAGAAGCACTTATATCTACCTACTTCTCCTTCAGATATTGTCAGGGTGTAACTAACGAGTATCTTGTCAGCTCACCTCCCAGATGAATGTTGCTCGTGTAGTTAATAACCATGGCTCGCTTAGCTGTCTTACGCCTATACTTCTAGTTCGCTTAGTTGACTACCGGTACCGGTATATTATGTCTCCTCTGGCAGTGCCCTAAACAAGACAAGATGCTTAGATACAACCATCTCATGTTTATATATACGAATGTATATACTCGCAGCTTCGCTACTCGTGAAGTTGGCTCGCTGCTCGCCGTCCCTTTTGGGCACATTCCAGACTTAGCGTGTTTTGCAGGCGCGTCCGGGGGTTGATTGTTTATCGTGCATGACTTCCGGGTAAGGGGAGGGCTGGCTGGGAGAGCTCTTTTGGGGCGGTTTTAGGGTGGGGTTAGAATTGTCAATTGGCGGTGGAAATGGGATTTGAGCACCAAAATCGATTCGTGAGAATACACAGAGTCGATTGATACCACTTTTGGCCAGACTCCACCACCCCAACACCCCAATATATAGACCATCCCCATTCTTTTGTTTACTCTGTTTAGCCCAAATAAGCTTTTTGACCCAACCAGCCACCGCAACCTAAGTAGAATAAAAAAACCCTTAGACACTCCACACGGCCCTCTTCTTCTACTGAGGACGCGCTTTACCAAACACACTCTCACACACACATCCCACTCTCCACATGTCCCAGTTCACCAAGCTTCAGTACATGAAGAAGGCCGAGCTCATGGGTCTGGCCACGTCGCTGGACCTAGCTGCTGAAGGCACCAAACTCGACCTGGAAGACCGCATCACCCGAGCTCTGACTGCTCGACGGCCCGAGCTCGAGGCCACAGAAGAATACAACTTTCTGTACACGTCCAGCCCGCGAAAACGGGTCGTGAGAGCTCCCCGAGTGCCCATTGTGGAGCCGGATGTCAAGGTCAGCAGTCTGCAAGTTGACGCGGACGAAGAAGACGAAGAAGAAGATGATGATGAAGATGACGAAGATGATGAGGAAGACGAGGACGAGGACAGCGAGCCCACAGAGACCCTGGCCGAGCACTGGGCCCGGTGGAAGGAGGTGGTCGGAGGACACGTCGAAGACCTGTACCGAGAAGCCGAGTTCCAGATTGAGGAGGCCGTGTCGTTTGTGCGGTACCAGCTGTCGACCGTCGAGTCCGCCACCATCTTTGCGCTGCTCATCGAGCTCTACTATCTGTTTGTGCAGCTCATTCCCTTCCAGCTGGGTCTGCGATGGGGCCGAATTCCTACCCGGGTGGGCCACTCGCTCATCCAGCACCTGGAGGACGGAGGCCATCACGTGCTCAAGGCCGGCTGGTTCGATCTCAACGACTGGTTCCCCGTGCACGTGGTCCAGACCCCGGACTTTAGCGTCCTGCTCCAGTGCAAGACCTGGACCACTCTCTTCTTCTGGGTCGGAGGAGCCATTGCTCTGCCTGCCCTGGTGGCCTACTTTGTCAACTTCACCGCCACCAAGAAGAAGACCCCCGCAAAGACCCACACGGCCATTGTGTACCTGCGACAGATTGACCCCTTTGTCTTCAACCTGGTTCGAGTCATCAACTACTACATTTTGACCCGGGGTCTGCTGACCGTCTTCCCCTTCATTGCCTCGTGGACCTGGGGCCTGCTGCGGGCCAACCGACAGGCCATTGTGCTCAACGCGGCCTACGGCGACCTGCCTATTTTCAGCGGACTCGCTCTGGTTCTGCTGGCCATTTACGCCCAGATTTAGGAGGAGGGAAGAGGAAAGCCATGACTTTTGTATTTTTATGTGTAAGATTAATTAATAAGAGAAAGACGGAGCGACGAGCAGCGAAAGCTGCGAGTAAACTTGACGAGTAGCGATAGCTGCGAGTGGACTAGACAAGCAGCGAAAGCTGCGAGTTCTACACTACGTAGACAAGTGTAGGGTAGCTTTATCTACGAGGTGCCAATTAGAGCATTGTCCCTGGTACCTGGTAGGTGCGAGTCCAACACTCCATGGTTAGCAGAGCTACAACACCCTCTTAGACGGGCCATTGATGCTCCAGTAGGGCATGAACTCGATGAGCTGGGTGTGACTACAATGAGGTGAGTGGGTGTATAGTGTTGTATGTCCTACTGGTACAGATAGACAGACAGAGTCAGCCATAGCTGTATAAGTAGCTAGTTTTTGGATGAGCTCATTGGAACAGCAACATTGCTACTTTTGACAGTAACATCTCAGCCAGAAGCTCCACAGTAAGACCTCCAAAGCTAGATGACTAAGATGAACTGGAATCAAGGGCATTACATGAATTGAACACTTAAATGTGGCTCTAGTGGTCTAGAGTAGCAGCTATTTTCTCTCCACGAGAAACCGTCTCTATTCATTATCTTCACGTTCACAAAAAGAAACGTCACAACAAAGCTCAATCAAAACAAGACGCGTCAAGCCAGGGTGAATAGGAAGGGGTAATTACGTCAATCAAAACACGTGAAAGTGGCAGCAAAAAAGAAATTGACCGGGTACAAGTACATCAGATTGAAAAGTAACGTGCCTATCGCAATATACACTGTATATGTATTCCTTTTTATGATTGGTGATACTGAAGGGGTCCACATATGGTGAGGCTGTATAGGTTAAGAGTATCTACTTGTACACGTAGGTACCACAACTGCAGCAATTGATGCCATACGACCTTTATGAAGATGAATTGCTATCGATTGAGTGATTCTGTGGTGGAATACACGTGAATTCACGCCATAATCCTTCCTTCATCAATTCCATCTCCATACTTCCCATATGTATAGACGATTTACCATGCATACAAAGTGCACTGAATGAGATACTCCTTGATGAGTAATCAGAAATGAATATATGATCGCAAATGGAAAGTCCACCTGGTCACGTGATCTCGTACACCTCCCCACACCCGTCATACTCTCAATTACGCCATATCACTTTCTCAGCCCCACAGCCGCCTACACGACAAAGTTGGTAGGGTAACTTTCGTGACAGAGCGTTGCTCCGTAGAGGGGAGAATTGAGGGGAGAATATTTAGACCAGGAGCAGAGGTGGAGACAAGAGTAGGGTACCATTGGAACCGGAGAGTCTGGACGAACACAATGGTACAAAGATCAGCACTGTGACGCATTTCTAATGCTTCCTTTGATACACCTTCTGTGGGGTTCTTCTACACTCAATGTTGCTAACGATCGTGGGGCAGTTCAAAACAGGTCTACCAGTAGAAGTCATACCTGGCCCCATTGGTATTGTAATCGGGGCCCCATAATCGAATAAATCACACACTCTACAATCTCAGATTAGTACATAGCTTCATTACTACATGACTACTAAGGTACAACTGCCGCCACTAACAACTCAGCGGACGGCACATATATAATCTCAAAACCAACAACTTTTTATAGTAAAAACAAGTCAGAGATGCGATTAGTTGCCCTTGGGGGCCTCCTTGTAGGAGATGACGGCCTCCTCGCCCATGGCGGAGATGACAGTGACAATGAGATCCTTACCCTCGTCGAACTCGGTCTGGATCTTGTCTCCGATCTCACCCTCGGGGAGAGGGACGTCGTCCTTGGTGGAGCCGTCGGCGGTGAAGAGAGACAGGAAACCGTCATCAATGTCGATGAGCTGGAACTCCTCTCGCTTGACGTTGGGGACCTCCATGTTGTGGGTGGAGGGGGACAGATCCTCAAGCTTCTTGTTGGTGAAGATATCGGTGGCGACAAGGTGGACCTTGGCGTGACCGTGCTTACCAGTCTTGGAGGTGGACATGTCAATGATCTTGCAGGGTCGGCCCTTGATCACAACGTGACCGTTCTTTCGCAGAGCGGAGCACTGGATGGGGTAGGTCTGGGAAGCACCGGCGTTAACGGTATCAAAGGTGTGCTAGGTTAGTGGTGTTCAAGAGGGTCACATGTGCTGTGGGGTGGCGCCATCAATGTCTGAATTCCGTCTTTGCGATGTGAGATTTCCATCTCTAAGTGTAATATGCCCCATGATCACAAGACCATATAAAGGCCAACACACTTACAGACACCAAAGATGCGCGGGGAAGGGGACAAGGGATCGAGAAGCAGAGGAAGTAGAACCACAGACAACGGAAACAGACACACATCAAACTGTGCCTCAGAATCGCTATTCTCCAGTATTTTTACTGCTCACAAAGTTCTCCCATGACACTGGTAATGTTGTGTAGCGACACAGACACAAAACCAGAGTCACAAAGCCAACAAGTCCCGAATCAATCGTCCATTCAGATCCATCCATCGCAAACAGGCGTCCAATGGCTCTGCCATTCAATTCAGACCACCCAAGGGCTCGTTCGCCAGCGCCTCATACTCACTTCTTCGTCAGCCATTTTTTCTTGTAGTGTAGTGTAGAAGTTAAAAGCCAGGATGTGTAAAAAATTTCAGTGAAAATCAAGCAAACCTTGGTTGCCATTGTCGACGGTTGGGACATGACAGGTTAGGGTAAACAGACTGGAAGTTACACATCCAAGGGGCAGCAGGGCACAGAGGAGAAGTGGGAAGGAAGAAAAATTGGTGAGAAAAAAAGATATAAAAATGGGTGCAAATCAGAGCTCTTCAGAACAGCTGATTTTAATGCTCTACATTTTCTCTGATTTTTTTACAAATTTTTGCGCCCAGTTATCCCTCTTTTTGTACCTCGCTTATCCTGAATTTTGGGTATTCCCATTATGCATCGAATTATAGACATTTTCATTTGCCGACAAGGAGTTTATTGAACTTGGAGCAAGAGAAAAGAAGACATATCAGGACGAATAATGATGCTATAGAGACGAAAAATATACAGAAAGACTCTTCTCACTCAGGGCTACACAATGGTACTACTATTATCTCTTCAAAATGTCGTTCTCACCTGTACAATGTTGCAAACCTACACAACTCCAGGGTAACATTTTTTACCCTGAAGTGCACGGCAGAAGTCTTGAAAGCCAAATTTTAATCTCCTCCGGCAAAACTCAATTGTCCTGGAGAGGTCACGTGGGCACGAGTGGCTCCTGCTCCCGTGCTCGGTGCGCTTCAATTGACTCGCTGGTCACGTGGACCGTTGCGTCGTGCACTCTGAGGGTTGTATGTTGCATGTTTGAGAAGTCGGCGTCAGAGGAAAGCTTAAAGGCGTGACCAATCGGAAGAGGGTGATAGTGGAGATAATGAGAGGAGGAAGTAGTTGGGATTAGTTGAGAGTTAGTTGGACGCGGTGATTGAGAGAATGAGGTGATATTATGAGCATGTGACGATTTAATATTCTTTGTGGATCTGAAGAATAGAAAGAAATGAACGAAGAGAAGCTCTGTAGATCAATCACACTGTAGATATGAGCTACTTGTACGGGTAGATCTTCTACAGCAACAAGACTTGTTAATATTTAGATGTTAGGATGAAAGATACAAGCCGCACATCCGACTTGTGCAATGACTCTTAGAGGGGTCTCGTGAATCTGGTAATATTTCCGACATCTATTTATATAAACACCAGATATTATAACGGTGATAGGGGATTTGTCGGAGTGTGAAAGTGGTCAGATGGGTGTCAAGGGGAAGCAGTTAACAGTTGATTATTGATACAGCTATAAGTTGATACAACACCACCCTTCAAGATTCATAACCTGTTAAGAGGAGCCAAGAATGTTCTGGTTCTTGTCTGAATGTTGCTTTTCTGACTCTAATACCACTCGAGAAGCTGTAATTCTCTTCTTCACTGGTTTATTCATCGCGGTGGAGTGTAGCTAGGCTGTCCCAACTAAACCCAAGTAAATACGAGTTGTTGGTGTGAGTGGAAAGGGATATGTTCCTGGAAATAAAAGACAAGTTAGAGTGAAAAAAGAGTCGTAAGATACTATATATGTAATGGACATAAAGAGTGCTCTTAGAATTATTTTTAGTGCTGCTAAACGCCCCCTCTACAAACATATTACTTGGATTATACTTGACATAGAAAGCACCAGATGAACATGACTGTAGATGGTAAAGATGAAATGTGAGGCTTAAAAGTCACCAGGATACCGATTCAAAAGCCATTCAGCACTGAACAATTCATATTCTATTCTCTCATCGCCTCATACCCCCTCTTCATTGGTTTCTTAGTACGATATAGTTCTACCCTTCAACTGAGCTCTGATAAGAGCACCAAAACATGGACATAGAGCTAACTGCTTAAATGACAGTCAGAAGTCACGTAACGATGTGAGGGCATTTAGTGCCTTTGAATATCACTATTGTCTTGATCTGAGCTCATAAAGGCTCTACTCAAGACATATGCTGCACGCAGACTGTTCCGCACTGTAAAGCTACACTTCTCTCTTGTTGAAGAACGTCTCTATCTCTACACCCCAATACTTTCTTCGGACTCCAGCGCTTTTGTCTTTGTCCACTACGGTAGTCACATTCCAGAACCCTACGTCATCCGCACGCCAAGGCCGTTTTGGGATAACTAATGTGGAAGAATGTGGAGAGGGTGGGTCCAAACGAATCAATAACCAGGATATATGAACTGTAAGAACTGCTCGTATTATCCTATCTATCGCGTACTCGTATGTATACAGCATGGAGATAGCAATATCAAGTCTTAGATATATTTAGAAGTCTCAATAATTGTTCATGGACGGCTCTAGACTCCGTATCTAAGAATAACCTCCTCATTAAGGAATATGTCACCTCAAAGAGGTAAAGTGATGCTACAGTGATTATACTGTATTGACACTGTACATGGACGATGATACCGGACTGAATAGATAACCACAAATAGGTATGTAAAAGCGATATATTATCGCAGTACTACCATCACGTGACCACGGATATTATAATATCATCTATTTATATCACTCCAAAACTAGACTAATTAGTAGCTTCTTCTAAGACAGCCTCTCATCCGCCTCTCTAAGATACAGCTAACCCCTGGCTAACTTTACAGTAAGATTAGAGCCGTACAAAGTAGTTATGTAAGCCGAAACGAACCCCACAGGCGGCTTACATAAGCAGAAATTACCTCCTCCAACTCCTTTCCCTCTCTTTTTCTCTGCACAGAATCCACCTCGCTTCTTTCAGGTGGTATTGATGTGCACTACAGCGCTTAAAATAAGCATTTTGCAAAAACAAGCTTCTGATATAAGCTTTCGTTTGTTCCTGACGGGGTACTAACTGAGACACTAATGAGGTGGGCGGGGTGGAGTAGATGGACGATATTTGGACGAAAAAAATTGAGGAAAAATGGGGAGAAAAAGAGCACGTGATCATAGCCGTCCACTCTATCACGTGACCAAAATTTAAATGTATTCCTTTTGGCAAATCCCTCAACTGCAACTGTCAGGAACCGTGCTTCTACAGCGCATGCATATGAATAATGCGGGGTGTATACAAGTCGGCGAATACACACCAGAATGACTTGAAAATAGTCTTAATCGAACAAGCAAAGTCAAGCGATCCAAACCGTACCTTTATTATCACTCCACTTAGTCTATATCTCTCGATAATATCTTCCAGCTGCCAAACTTAACACTAGATTAACCTACGTTACCCTCCACCATGCACTCCACTATATCTTTCCCTCTCCATCTCCTCTTTTTCCCCATACAATGACCTTCAAACTTCTCCAGGCCGCTCTGGTCACCGCGACGCTGGTCGTCACTGCGTGTGCCGTCTATCAGATGAAAGCTGACCTCAATACAATCGACATTATCCCCGCTGATGGTTATGTCATCGCCTTGGCATCTCTATCCGCCATTTATATGATGGCCAGCTCGTTTTTTGAGCGGAGCAGCATCAAGGTGATGAGTGAATCGTTTCTGTGTCTTGCCTGGATGGCTGGAACCATTCTTATTGGAGTTCAGAGAGGAGGAATGTCGTGCTTTTCTGCCTCTGAAGTCTCCAACTCCATCACTCATACAACAGTCAAGATTCTGAGCCAGGCAAACTGCAACCTTGGAAACGCCTCGATTGTGCTTTCTTCCTTCACTTTTGCTGCTTTCTGCTATTCTACCTACGACACCATCTGTGGAAACTACACTGTCCATGTTCTTCCTAAACATGGTCATCAGCCTCTTCCTCAGGATGAAAAGGACGTCTTTGACAAGTGCTAATACTAACGTAATGATAATGGAATTTAATGTGAACGATGGTGGTTAGAGAAGAGAGGCGTATGGAGTTTTGACAAAAGATTTTGTTCCTATTACAAGGAATGCAGCTGCTGTAGACAGAGAAGATATAGTCAGTTAACTAACAGAGAAAGTGGGTATTGAATAAGATAAGGCACCCAAGCTGTTTACATGGTTTTTATAATTTTGCTAGCTCCAATTACATTATAGTGTTCCATTTCCCTGTTCTCCGTATGTATAAGATGGAAAACGGAAATCAAGAGCTGCTGTAACTCGACAAATTAAAGAACAAAAGGTGAAATAAAAGAAGATAACAGATCTTTCTGATTTTATTGATGAATACTAGTATGTCTCGAGCACTATTGTGTCTCTGAAATAGTTTCTTGTAGCTTTATTGTCGTTTCTGTCAGAATCTCGATAGTGAGACAAAGTGCAGGTTAAGGGATAACTTGAAGAAATGTCAGAGAAAAGCTGAAAGGAGTTGAGTATGCTGCTCATGACGCTTTAAATGGTTATACACTAGATGTAATACTACTTCTCTCTGCTGCTATTACTTAATACTGCTCATTTGACCTCTACTCTATAAGCACCATGGAGAGGGGCCAAAATCATCGCCTGGCATATTGTCATTAATTGTAGATAAAAGTTGAAAACAGGCCTAATAAGGGACTGCTAATATTATTTATGACTAGATGTACACGATACATTACCTCTTGCTGTCGCTGGTAGTCTTTTGCACTGTATATCATTGTTCTGTCCTTCTCTCTGGGAAGACATGGTACGTGCCCAGAAATACGTCGATTAAAGAACAAATTAAAGCTGAAATGAAGTAGAAGAAAGGGTCTGAAATGCTTACCAGACTGAAATAGTATGAATTCATATATTGTTTTGTATCCACACCGTACTTCAGCTTCACTAACCTCTGATATCCGAGTACAGTAGATGGAGGGATAAATTCATGTTATGGGAAACTCGACAATAGGAAGAAAAAAACTAGATACACAACAAATGTAAAAGTGATGAACTCTCTAACTATCTACTCAAAGATACAGAATCTTCTCCTCTTGGCCAATATGTATTACTCTGGTGTTCCTTCATGTTCTGGGAGATCGTGGGCGGAGAGACAAAATGCAGACATATATATAAGTCGAAAAAAGAAGAATAAAAGTTGAAATGAGACCCAGTAAAAGCTCATAACGCTTAAGTCATCCAACAGAGGATAAAGCGCTACTATTGAACGCCTCTAGTAAGTTTCATTGATACATTTCTTCTGTTCTGCACACATCATGATCCATGGAGGAAATTTTGGTGCAAGAGAAACTAGATAAGTAGTATCACAACAGAATCGAAGTGAAAGAAATGACCCATAGTGTTATTAAAGCTCATTTTGTCCCACTGGTCACATCTTACTCCAGTTTTCAACGAGTACAGCTTCATTAATGTATCTTCTGTTACCGACATAGATAGACTTGAAAGACATAGCTGGATAAGTTGATAAGTTGCCAAATAAAAGCTGAAAACTAAAACAGAAAGTGATCAAGGGCCGCTATAATAGATACCTTCAGGTATTAGACAGGTAATTATAGACATGTGGTACTTATTTAGACGGTATTCATCTCTATTGTTAGCATGTTCAATGTGAGACGAACATCGCGATATGTCAAACCTGATAGTTGAAAAAAGAAAGCTGAAAAGAAGATAAATAAGAGTCTCACTTTATTATTCACTGCTATGAGCAAGTGCTTGGTCACCTTTTCTTGTGCCTAGTATGTTTTCTCATGTATTTCTCCCTTTCAGCGACTTGAAGATAGAGACGGGGTGGATGTGTAGGAATATCTCGATAAATGGGAAAGAAAAGATTATAGGAAGAAAGATGGAGCTTCTAAAACATTATTTCTACTATTTTTGTGCAATTGGAAAGCTCCTTATGTAGCTGGGTCGTATTTCTGCCACATTCCGCTGTTCTGTAAACATAAGAGGTCGGGCCTCAAAACGCAGTCAAGGAATATCTTAGATAACTACAAGTAGTGAGCGACAAGTGAAAAGAAGGGGCAAAAGTAGCCAAGGACATATAAAAAATGCAGAGAAGTACAAATATCAACTCCTTGCGTTTACAGAATTTCTATTAAGGTGTTTTATTTCTATAATTCGGCACTGGGTGTCTTTTGGA
Organism: Yarrowia porcina; assembly: GCA_900519025.1. Taxonomy (NCBI): domain Eukaryota; kingdom Fungi; phylum Ascomycota; class Dipodascomycetes; order Dipodascales; genus Yarrowia; species Yarrowia porcina. The sequence continues at coordinate 2,141,480 of ULGT01000001.1, forward strand.
GATAGCGCTTAAGATAACTCGCTATATGGACGAAAAAAAGTTGAATTAAAGTAGAATAATAGGCCCACGACGTTCTTTAGACTTGAATTGTGCTACTTGCCTCTCATATTGACACCAGAATATGTTTCTACCATTGTATTCTTGCTGTGTGGGTATAATGACCCTTTTTCACATCCCATCAACTAGGCTAGCATCAGAGACAAAAATGTACATTATCGAAGAGAATAACTTGATAGTGGAGAATATAACAACCTATAAATGTTTTGGACTTTGAATAGTCTCACGGAAAGCTTCATATCACTCTGTATTGTCTCAAAGCTCACTTCCATGTCATTGTCACGCCTTCCTAATGAATACATTTGAGACAATCAGTGAATTGCTCGACATTGAGTAACTGGAATTAGAGAGGATAACTATCTCTGATCAACCTAATAAATCAGAAGACCGTAGTTATCTGCCTTCTATATACCTATCTATCTTTTTACACCGGCAACATCTATTCTTGTTCCCTCCACCCTTCTACTCCGCAGACCAGGCTCGAATATACGGCAGCACAAAGATTGATTAAATACGAAAAATGTAGAAGATGAAGCCTTGAAGGACTGTTATCTAGACTCTAATAACTCAGATGATGTACCTCTTATTTCTACGTATAACTTTTTACTGTCATATTTCTCTCTCACTCGTCTCCCATAACTGAGCCAGCCATAGGCGACAAGAAAGACAACAGTAATCCAGGGGTTAAGAGGCAAGAGAGTATAAAAATAGCGCAGGTGATTGAAGAAGTCAATATTCCAAGATATCAGATTTTGATTCTCTTGTGATACATCTTTTCTTTGGGATCACTGTTTACTCATGTTCCATTGACGAAGCTGGTGGTAACAATGACAAGATGAACAATTTAGAAGAGAAAAACCTGAAATAGAGAAAGGCAAGGACACTCCAGCGCTTTCAAGAATTTGAGAAATCTATTGGAAGCTACCTGTTCCTCTGTGATACCTTTGAGCTCATTTAATAGACCCATGTTCACCTCCCATACCACGCAGTTCGAGTTAAGAAAACGAAGTTCACCAAACTAGACAACTAACTACTGAAAGTAAAGGTGATAATGGTATTAGAAGATAGTAACAAATGAGATTATTTCAATGAGACGTATTTTTCATTCATATCCAAACTTTTCAGCTCATTTACACCCTTAGGTGTACCTTCCATAATCTAAACTGATTTCAGGTGAGAGGACAAAAAGCTGAATATACGAGTAAACAATAATGAATCAGGGAATGTAAAAAGAAGACAAGTTACTTTGGTAAAAACATCTACTTGTACATCTGTTTTACATTTTACGTCCTGTGTATCTTTTTTCCCATTAATATACTCACTTGTAATCTCAATGCCCCACCTTGTCAGAGTTGAGAATATATTAGGGTCCATTTCTAAGCGAATCAATACCAATTCAAAGAAAAAAAGAGTGTAGGAATAATCAGCTAAGCAGATAATAAAATAAAATAATTTCAACTCTTTCAGTTTCAGCTTTTTGACCCCGTTTATTCCCGCTCAAGCCATAACTGTAGACTCACTATATGAAGGGCAAGAAGGCAGATTGTTCCAAAACACACAAGCAGTCTAGAATTTCGAGAAGGAGTTAAAAGTAAAAGGGTCTTAAAGACAGATTGACTCCAATGCATCTTCTCGTTCTTTAGTCTTAACTTCACGTCACCTTTATATCTCTATCTCTACTGGTAGGTGCCGTACCATACAAAAAGTTATCTCGTTTCGGCGAATAAGACAGTAGTTGGGGAAATCAAATGACAGAAATGTTCTCTATACTAGAACTATTCCATATATTAACTTATCATCTCTTTGCACAACTTTTTTCCCCTATTATTGACCTATGATGCAACCCCCATGAACTGAGCCTATTGTGGTAGAGATTGTATAGGCAGAGAATTAGAACATATACGACGCAGTAACCAAAAGTGATGAGCATTAATGATCTAAAAGCCTCGATGTCTTTAATAGACAGCTTTTTGTCTTTCAACACAGGTTTTGACGCCATTTTAGCCAATCCGTGTGATTGGTATACGCTGACGTCTCAGAATCAGGAAGCTAGAAGGACCAAATAGAACAAGAAAATGAAACTAAGAGAAAAACTGGTACCAAAAGAGTCCACCATTCAGACAATTTCAGAAGTCTACTTCTTGTCTCTTAGTTTTACATTCTCACTTCCTTCAGTCTCATTACTTATGGTACCATAGGGATTTTCTAGTGTCTGAAGAAGTAAAGACCAAATTAGACAAGAAAAAGGGTCCATGACGTTAATAGCAGTCAATAAGTATTACTGACCACCGTATGGTCCTACAAATATGTGTTTCTGCTGCACTTATCTCTCTTCTTCGAATGTGGAAGGAGCGACCAGCTTGGTATAACTCAAGATATTGAGAACAATAAGACCAAATAAAGTAAGACAAGAGACTAGTGACGTTTCTGACAACTGAAAACAGGCAACCGAAAACTTATGGAAGTGACCGACCTATTACTGATATGTTTATCCCAACTATGTGAGCTTCGATGTTCAAGGCAAACTCAAGACTGAATAACTACGTAAAACAACAACTGAATATAAAACGAAGTAAGATATTTCTGCCAATTGGTTGCAGCAGCTGTTCACATTTTGGATGTGATGTGGCTATAATTGTACTATAGGTACTGTAAATATCTCTTCTCTGTCAAGGTCATTGACGAAGACATAGTGTAGGCGGAAAGAGAATTCGGAAAAACAACAATGAAATATGAAATGAATCAAGGTATCATGTTCAAGACGTTAGGAAAGCTATTATTGTGCGAGTCAAAACTTCTTGTTGTTACTGGTAACTTTTTATACAATGTATTTCACTTCTATGTCAGCATCGTTCAAGGGAAATATAATGTTGGTGTAAGATGAATAGATAATTTAACGAATAAAAGCTGAACTGAAAAAAACAAAACGGCCTGGAACTTTTAACAGGCTGGGATTATACGTTTGACAACTTTTGGGCCAGCAATACAGTAGTACTCTCAAACTACCTCTGATCTGTATGTAGCATGGATGGATCGAAGAAATGCACGACTAGGAATAGCTGTGTAAACGACAAGAAAAGATGAATTTAAAGCGAAGTAGAATACAGGAAAATTATAATAAGCCACAATTGTACAAACACTACTTTGGTTGCTCGAAGTATACTCTATTGTTAATCACTCTTCTATAGCGTGGAAATCTGAGGGCTTCAAATATACGAACACAGTGGGACTTGAGTATAGTAAGACAGACAAGGCCAAATGAAGTAATATAAATGACTGGTACTGTTGCTGAAAATCAAAATTACTTGTTGATCACCTTCTGAGTCTCCTAATCAGCTTTTATTCCTTATTTTTCCACTCATCGGAGCATCAGGGTTTGAGAGATGAAAACAGGCATGGAGAGAAGTCAATTGTCAAAGAATAAAAGCTGAAATCAAGTAGAATAAAGTGTCTAGGACTCTTAATAGGCTTATACGGCACGATTATTAACTTTGGAGTGCTGTTATTCTTGTATTACTGTTGAACTACCTCTGTTCTAGGTATGGGTGGAGAAACGTAAATACTAGTGAGCAATAACTCAATAAATGGAGAAAGATAACATGAAATGAAGATAAATGAGTGAACTATTACGTCCTTTACATACTAAACTTGATTCTTGACAGCTTCTTGAAGTCCCTTGGTTTATATTGCAACTATATTTCGACCACCACTTCTCCAGGCATTAGATAGGTGTGTACCGATTGGCACAAGTCATATAATTGACGAGCAAAAGTTGAACTCGAGTGTAAAAAAAGGGTCAAGACGTCAAAAGGACTTGTATGTTACGGAATTGTAACTTTTTGTAGCTCTCAGTATGCCATTTGGCTGTGGTTCTCTATTCTGGAAGCCTGACAAGTCGAGAGTCAAAATCATGGTAGGGGTAACATCATAAATTGAAGTATATAAGTTGTTTAAGAGCATGAAAGGTTGCTAATGATGATTATTATAGCTACTAAAAGGTATTTAAGAGCTTCCTAATATGCCTGGTGTATTTTTCAACAGTATTCCTCGTTGTTTAGTAATCATCACTAGGAAGACCAAAATACAACAATGATAAAACTCGATAATGGAAGAACAAAAGGTAAGATAAAGAAAGATATAAGACTAAGAGCACTTCTAGTAGCTACCATTAGGTTATATATTACAGGTACTTCCCATATGCTATTATGTATAATCCTGTGCTTCCATCTGCTCTGCCAACATCTCCACTGAGGGTCAAAACACGGTGTAGATATGACTCAATGAACTGGAGAACATAATTTGTTTAGAAGTGAAAGAAATAGTCCAGAATTTTCACTAGGTCTATATTGTACTATTTGACACTTTTGAGTGCAGTAGTGTTGTGCCACGACTGATTTACATTACTTCTATTCCGTGGGTATTAAGAGAGACAGGAATACCAGTCTGGTATAACTCGATTTTTTCAAATATAAGTTGAAATGAAGTAATAAAAGAAGCTGATGATGTTACCCACATCTATCAGCTAGTGCTGAACAAGTTTTGAGCCTCCTAATTTACTTTGCTGCTACATTTTTCCTGTCTTAGGGTAGCGTAGCTGGAGAGATCAAAATAGGAAAGAAATAAGTCAGTATTTAAACGAATAAAAGTTGAAATGATATTAAAAGAAGAATCATAGAGGTTCCACAAGTGGTATCTTGTACTACTAACAGCTTTCTGATGCAGTTGATGTTGTATTTCTGTTACTTTACTTCTGTTGTGTATCATGGAGGGAGGTACAGAGATACGTCCCTGCTATACTCTCAGAAAAGGAGAAATATAATGTCAAATAAAGATTTAAGATGTAGTTGTCACGTCCCAAAGAGCTAGAAGTAGATTAGACAACTTTTTGATCTTCCCGGGCTTTTATTAATGCTAATATCTACTGTCACTCCTCGGGTGAGTGAGGGACATGGGATAGGTGTAGGAAATAGTCCACTGAATGATAAGAAAAACAGAACTTAAAGGGAAAAAGGGTCTCATGACTTTTTGAGGGCTATTAGTGTGCTGAATCTTAGCTTTTTGTTGCTCTCAGTAAGTTATTTGGTTATAGGTGTCTGTTCCAGAATCATGTCAGTTAGTGGAACTATCATTGAATGACGGATAAAAACTGTAGAAGAGTAGAGTAAGTTGCTACTGGCATTTATAATAGTAGATAAAATGTAGCTGGTAGCTTGTTTGAATCTCTGATAGGAATTTAAGCTGTAATTCTTGCTTTTTACTAAGCACCATACAGATGACTGAATACAAGATTGGTCAATTCGACAAGAGGAAGAGCAAAAGGAGAAAGCAAGAAAGATAAAACTTTTAGGCAGCTCCAAGTGACTAATAGTAGCTCATGGACTACTGATAATACACTATTTTGTGTCAATCTGCTTTTTTGTCTGTTCTGCAAACATCTTCAGGGAGAGTCGAGATACGGTGTAGACTTAAGTGTAGAGATACGTTGTTTTGTCAGTTAATAAAAGTTGAAAAGAAGTAAAGGGAGATAACCAGGACACTCACTAGACTGCTAAAATGCCACATAGCACTTCCGATTGCAATTAGGGAAGTATTATAGCTTCATCAATCTCATTTCTCTACACATGGTGAATAGAAGAAACTCAGACATTGGGATAAGTCGCCTAACTGAGAAAGGAAAGCTGAAAATAAGTAGAAGAAGAAGCTCATTTTATTCTTATGAACTCCTAGTAGCCTTGTGATTTCTCTTTGTCACTACTGGGGCATTTTACACCGTATTGATCTCTGTTATATAAGCAGCATTCAAGATAAAACGATTGAGACCTGGGATAGCTCAATTACTTGACGAAAAAAGCTGAAACGACGCAACAGAAGGGCCTTATGACGTTTTTGAAGGCTATTTATAGGCAATAACATATCCCTTGGTGTCTTCAATATGTTTCACTACGGTTACATCCATGTTCTATAGTCTTTCAGGTTTGAGAGACAAATGTGGACCATGGGCTAAGTCGACTAAACGACAAAGACAGACAGAAATTAAGAAAGAAAAAACCTTTATGAGAATCTGTTAGATGCAATAGACCGACTGACAGCCTATCGCCTGCATCAAAGGATTGTGAGAGCCAATTTATCTCTGTATGCCACGCTGTACGACTACTAAAAGTGAACTTATGAGTTGAGAGGTCTTATGTTATCAGAAAAAGTTCAATGGAAGTAAAATAAGATGTAAGAAACGTTTAAAGAGTTTCAATTGATCCAATGATGTCTTCATATCATTCTTGGTATAGCAAAAAAGGTATCCCTCCTCTGTTGTGTAGTGATCACCGAAAGGCAAAACTCTCAAACTGGGATGACTCGAATAATTAGCGATAAAAGATGAAAGGAAGTAAGGTGTGAGCTTTGTGATGTTTATCTGAGCTACTGGTAGTCTCTGGCAGTCTCTGAGAACTCACTATGCTCCTAAGATCTAGGATATCCTTCTTTATACCCTTTTTAATCAACACGTCAAATGGGACCTAATGAAAACATGGGAATAACTTGGTTTATTGAAGAAGAAAGCTGAAAATATACAAGTAAAAGAGTCCATGACACTCATGAGTGCTACCAGTAGACTCTTGGGTAATACTGGTATACACTACTACTTTATTCCTCTGTTACATAAGCATCAGAGGAATGAGTCAAGAACCGTAAAAAGATGTAGCTCTCAAACTAGAAGATGGAAAGTTGAAGATAGGGAAGAAGAGAGTCAAAAAACATTCTTTAGGGGCAACTAAACATCACTATTCATCTCTTGTGTCAATAAGTATTCATCATTGTTGGTCATTTCACTATTCTGTCTGTCCTCTGACCATATGGTGTAAGGGTAAGTCGACAAACTGACCAACAAAACCAGGAATGAAAGGGGAAAACAGACTGAAACTGTTCATTCTGCTGAATTATTGTAAGAAGCCACGGTTGGTTGTTGTTAGGCTGTATTACTGCTCCATCAGCTCAATTTCGATATACAGTAGATGAAGGGATAATTCATTTGCAAGGCAAAACTCGATATTGAGGAATATAATCGGAAAATAAGTACGATAAGAGTCCCAGAGCGCTGAATATATCTAACAGTTGACTCATAATTCTCTTGTCCATATTTTATGACATTCCTGACTGCTCTGTACACATTATCGATTCTTAGACAAAAATGAATAGATAAGTCAATTGATTAGCCAAAGGAAGTAGAAATGAAGAAGAAGAAAATGTCCACAATGGTTAGCCTGCTAGGAGCATACTGGTGGTTTCTCCCTGTAGCAGCCTGAATGAATTACAGTTATCTTTATCTCTCCTTCATGAGCACCATGAATTGAAAACAAGTCATGGGCTGGTAAAGCTCTATGGAAAGTGGAGCAAAAGTTGAAATATTGTAAGACAAGAAGGCATTAGTGTTCTTTGAGGCACAAACTGGATCTCCAAGTACTTCTTGTAGTCTCTGTGATATATTTGTACTGTATTTCACTCTGTTATGTAAGCAGAGTTGAAAGACAATAAGATGACATACGGATAACTCGGATAAAAGACTAAAAAAAGCTGAAAAGAAGTAGAGAAATACACCCATAACTCTTCGAATGGCTCATAGTATGCTACAGATCGCTTGTCTCTGAAGCCAAGTATATATTACCGTTATATGAACCTCCAGTGTGTATGCTATTGAGGAGACAAACATTGTAGGCCTGGATATTGTGATAAATTACAATATAAAAGACGATAAGAAGCACAATGAGTTGATAGTACAATACCAACAACAAAGGATGCTAATAGATACTCGACAGCTCTTTGATATCCCTGACTTATATGTCACTAATAATCCTCTACATAACTGAGAGCCTGATATCATGTTTGCTATAACTTGCTATATTAAAGGAAGAAAGCTGAAATTGAGAGAAAAAAACAGCCCTGAATATTTATTGCTGCTGCTAGCTGGTATTTAAACACCTATTATTGTCCCTGTTGCGTAGAAATGCTTTTGGTTCTTCACGTTCTGTAAAAACTATCGAAGGATAAATATAGTGGCAGCATAAGTGGATTAAGTGGCACAGAAAAGCTGAATTTAGGCAAGGAAATGACAGGGGAGACACAGTGGGCTTGAAATAACAGATAGAATACCTTTTGGTTGCCCTTGATCTCATTTAATGTTACATCAATTTGTTCTCTTCTCATATTTGAGGAGGGACAAAATCAGGATTCGGGATGACTTGTTTAATCGAAGCGGAAAAGCTATAAGTAGTGCATAAGAGGTCAAAAGTAAGTAGAATGATCTCCATTAAATACCTGAAAGCCATTATTAGATACAAGGTATCATTACTACCGTATATCTCTCAGTTTGTGAGCACCGATGGTCAAAAACAACTGGAACTTTGAATAACTCGAATAAATGACATGTAATTGTTGAAAAGAGTTAGAGAAAAAGACTTATGACGTTGTTGAGGGCCCATAACTGGCGATGGTGTACTTCCTGTGCTACCAATATGTATTTACACTGTATTCGGTCTGGATTCTGAGAGCTTCATGGAGAGAGACATAAAGTGGAGCAGCAACAAGTCGATAAAATGACAAATAAAAACGGAAATTAAGTTGAAAAAGACCATCAGAGTTTCTTAGATGATCACAGCTATGACAAATCTCACTTTACTGCCATCATAATGTATTCTTGCTACAAGTACGCTCACCTCTCTTATATTAACATCTATTGAGAGACAAATATAATGGGTTGGAGAGAGGTATATCAACGAAGAACAAAAGGTGAAATAAAGATAGATAAAAGGTCCTAGATGTTAATTATAGCAATTGATAGCCTACTGTAGAACTATCTTAATTCTGTTTCTTGTTTGCACGACAACAGTATTTCTCTCTTTCTGTGCGAACCGTTGAGGAGAACAGCACGTAGGTGCTAGGATAAATCAACAAAATAACTAAGAAAAGAAGAAATATGGGGGGAGATGGAATACTAAACATCAATATAGCTGATAGTTTGCGATTCACCAGTCTTTGTTAGTACTGGTCTATAATTCTACCTTTTTATTTCATATCTATAAGCATCAGATGTTTATGCGTGAAACCCAGAGTCTGATATGACTCAATCAAATAGCAAAGAAAGTTGAAATGAAGAGAGAGGCTGTGCTCATAAAATTTAATCAGACTGTATAATGTGGTAGTCCACTTTTTATTCAAGTTTTTGGCTTTGCTGTTTCATTAACTGCACTTATTTGAGCTTCATAATAGGAGAGTCAAAAGCTAGACAGGTAAAACTCGATAATAGAAGAATAAAAGTTGAAACGAGAAGAAATAAAATTCTCAAGATGTAACTTATAGCTATTGGTAGCTAACTGTCAACTGATTATGCCCCTAATATGTTATCCTCGGGTATATCTCACTTTTCTGCCACCAGCAGGGAAGGTCACAATGCGCGACTAGCAATAGCTCGATTAACTGACAAATAAAAGATCCAAAGAAGTATAGCGAAGCCCCCAGAACGTTTTTCAAGAAATTATTAATGTGCGACAGATGACTTCTTTCAGTTGCTTATGTATACTACAGGTACCGTACCTGTACTACAGCGTATTCCCTTTGTCAACATCATTGAACACGACAACACTGCCGTAGGTATAACTCGAATATTCGAAGAATCACGGTTGGGACCAAGTAGGGCACATGGCAAAGAACTTTCAAAGGCTTAAATTGTACTAATTACAACCTTTTGGTACACAGAGTAGGTTTTTATGTTATAATTTTCTTCATTCGGTGGACATCACGGAGTGATAAGATACTGGTTTGACGTATCTTGGGTAATTAGATAGAAAAGCTGAAATGGAAGAAGATAAAGACCTAGAGACACTTTTGACAGCTATTAGACGGTTTCTGGTAATTTCTGGAAGTCCCTGGGTCTCATTTGTGCTATGTTATTCTCGGTTCTGTAGGCATCTGTCTTTGAGGGATTGAATCAAGCGTAGGAAGAAGCTGAATAATGGACAAATAAAAGTTGAATTGAGATATAAGACAATTTTATCGACTTTTATTGTAATAGGAACTTGCTAATGACTACGTTTGGTCCCAGGTTGAACAAATGAACGCTACATTACCTCTGTTCTGTCAATAGGTTCGAAGCCGGAAATTTGGACTTGGTATAGCTCTAGAAACTGTTGAAGAAAAGCTGAATTGAGCTGTGGAAGAGACTCATAACGCTCATACCAGCTGATAATAGATCATTTAGAACTTCTCGCTATTACTGAGACGTATTTGAGCCGTATAATCTCTCTCATGAGATCATCGTGGTTGGGAAATTGAAACTAAAGAGATGGGAAACCCGAAAAATTAGGAAAGAAAGCTGAAATAATGTGATTGCTGAGTCTTAAAATGTTTTTTAACGGTATTGAAAGACACTTGTAAACTTTTACTCATCTCTGGCACATTATTTTACTGTCTATATCCCAGTTCTGTGAGCTCCGTGATTGAGAGAAAAAGCAGGCATAGGAATAACCCGCATTTTCGCATAGCAAGAGTGGAAATAAGCCAAAAAAGAGACTGGAGTGATTAAAACAGATGATACTACGTATAGCTATAGGATAGCTTTTGAATGCCTCTTGTAACTATCAGTATTTGTACTGAAGTTATGATTTTCTCTGTTCTGCACAACAATGATTAATAATGAAAACTTGGAGTGAGAGCAAGTCCTATTTACAAACGAAAAAATGTAGAAAGAAAGAATAGAAAGTAACCCAGGTAGCTCTATCAGGTATAATATTACCCCAGTTACTTGTTTTTGCTGCTGGGCTGTATTACTGCTACCAACATAACTCATCCGTGAGCATCAGTGATGGGGAGAAAAATCGTGGGCACGATATCTCGATAAAAGGGAGAACAAAAGCTGTAATTAAGGATGATAAGAAGTCTAAGACCTTTTTGTTGTCACTCAGCTAAATTTTCACTGTTTTGCCTCTCTTTCAGCAGGTTGGCAGTGGGGTGGGAGTGCAGGCGTAAAGACCATGCGATAAAAAGACGAATAAAAGCTGAAATAAGATAGTATAAAAGCTCCATGGCAGTCTTAAGGACTATATGCTATAACTATCAGCTCTTCATTGTCTATAGTCTACGATTTTGCCTTATTTATTGCTGTATAAGCATCAGCCAAGGAACGAAATTTCCGGCGTAGAAACAGGTAGGTGCTTTCACGATTGTAACTAGAAGGAAAGTAGGAGAAGATGCTCAGGAGAATCAGTATAGTCTTAGTCTATGTTATCCTACCTTCAGTTGCTACTGGTTTGCATTACTGCTGATGTACCTCTTTTCTGTTAACCATGGTAGGGAGATGAACTAAAGACTCGGGATGAGTTGATAAATTTACCGAAGAAAGTTATTCGAGCTGATAAACAGAGCTCATTTCGTTTTTGAAAGCTACCAGTAGCAGTTTAAACTTGTATTTTCGTCACTGGGGTTTATATCTGTAGTATATTTCTCTTTTAGACATCTACGAAGGAGAAGCCTTATGTAGACATGGGGATAACTCGAATATTGACGATGAAATGTTGATTCAAGTGTAATAAGAGCTCCATAAGAGTGTTGACGGCTCATTATAAAGGAAATATTACTTTTTTTTGAAGTCGATAAGTTCTACTGCAACATTCACCTCAGTTTGATATCAGCATGGGGAGGGCAAAACTCTTAAGTCTGGATAACTTGACTTATGCAAAAGGAAAGCTGAAAATAAGTACCAAAAGTTGCTAATAAGAGCTATAGCGACTAATAGCTAGTAGCGAACAACTTTTAATGTCTCTGGCATCTTTCCAGCGTACGTTTTTCTATTTTAAAAGTACCGGTATCAAACTGAAAGACCAAAATCACGATTAGTCTAACTTGAAAAATCGAGGAAAGAAAGCTGAAAAGAAGATAAGCAAAACTCTTATACCCTTTCTGATATTCATTAGAAGATACTGGAACACATATATTTAGCCCTAGCATGTTATTCTCCTGATTTTTTTTCTTTCAAGTCATCTACTTAACAGGAAGACTAAATGCATGTTTGCGGATAACTCGATATAATGGCAAAGAAAGATCTAATGAGGTAAAGTAAGATTCTCAGGACTTTTGCTCAGCTCCTGTAGTGCATTAAAACAACTCTAACAGTCTCTGTGTCCTTCACTACTGTGTATATTATTCAATGTATCGCTTCAACAGCTCCAATCTCATAATACTGAACACTGGTAGGTAGTGAATGTACGAGGAGTTTCTATTGTCTTAAGTCTACAGAGTAGACCTGTTATACATAAGTCATTCTCATTACACTCTCTGCCTACCATGGTCTCTTCTATCAGCTGTGTCCTACTCAACAATCAATCATTATATACGTTACATCTCCTTCCTTACAGCTCCCCATTGCACAATTTATCGTACGGGATATCTTCCAGAGCTGCCTTGACCGAATCAATAAACAGTCCCACTTCACACACTCCATCAGCATTCTCAGGACACTGTTTGAGACTTGACAGAGGCAGAACTCGTCCGTTAAGCACGATACGAATGTACGTACTTGCCACACCCTCAGTTTCAGCATCACAGTTAAACACTTCGACCGTAATTCTTGCTCCAAAAGGCGTCAGACGCGAAATGATGACGTTTCGGGGCACCTTGATTTTGTCGGATGTAAGAGGTTCCTGCAAAAAGTCCAAATTGAGGGCAGTCAAAACAGACAACAGAACAGAGTCATGAGACATGTCCATGTACAATGGCTGGTCCAGAGGGAACGTCTTATTACTGCTGGTCTCCTTCACATCCACTCCATAGGCAGGCTTAGTGATCTGAACACCCTCCAATCTAGCCACCAGTTCACTGAGCCAGCCAGCTCCCTGAGCCACTCCCGTCTTACTGCCAAACATGTCATTGTAGTAGAACTTGAGATCAGAAGCGTACTCATAACCTCTCCATTCCGTCTCGGTGAAGTACTCGCAGAACTTTGAGTGGCCGAAAGCTGCAGTTTCGAACGCACAGAGCTGTTGCATTTGGAAGGCGTCGCTAGCGGTGAAGTTGTCAAAGCCAGGAATCAGCTCCTGGAACCGCAAACTAGCCTTAAGAAGGTAATTGTCGATCCATTCGGCCTCCTTTTGTTTGCCAGACACGGATTTCGGGTTATCGTAGGCGTTTTTGCACGAAAAGTAGCTGGCAAGAGTCGCATTTTCTCCGTCCTTCTCTGGTTGAAGAGATAGAGTGAATAGATCGTTGTTTTTGGCGAAAAAACCCTCACTCCAGGCCTGAGCAGAGTCCCGGATTCGTTCCTGTTCAGTGGCTCGAATAACAAGCGGGTCTCTGGTCCATTTTCCAAGCAAATCTCCTTCATTAAAGAGATGTCGACCATGAGAAGACCAGAATTGAGCTCCAGCTTCAAACTCAGTGGAGTACCCTCTAGGCACGAGCAACTCCCGTCCAAGCTCATAAGTCCAATGATCCACCCACGCAAACATCTCGTCAGTCTGGTTAGTAATACTAGCCTTTAGTTTCTCCGCAAAGGCCTCCATTTTGTCAGCAGCTCCATCTGTGGGGTACCGTTCTCCGTGTCTATGAAGAACATGGGCCTGTCTCAAAGTACAAGTACCCATTTCAGCCACCAGAGGGAATCCATGGTGGTCAAGACGGCCCTTTTCACGCGCACTAACGCCATGGAAAGAGACTCCATCAGAGAAAAACGGAGATAAAGAGCCCCAGTTTTCCTGCATGTGGAACTTGTTCTTGTAAACGGCTCCTGTATGCTGAGCTTCACTCAAAGCAGCAGCTCCTTGGTCACTTTTACCAGGCTCTCCAGAAATCGTAGGGAGTAAAAGGTATAAAACAATGAGTAATACAGTCACTCCAGCGGTAGCAAGACCGACAATTTTGTTCCGTCGACTCTGCAACTTGCGACGAGACCCACTACCACGAGCTCCAAGCTTTGGTATCGGGATTTGGTCCATTTGAGGGAGGTTCATGGGGTCTCCCAAGTCTCCAAGTTCATCATACCCGTCATCTTCCTCCATATCAAAGGTGACCGTTGGGTGGCCTGGAGTCACGTGACTGCCCCCAGTATCGCCCAAATCTCGCTCTATTGAGCTCGTAGACGGATCTTCCAGCTTTCTGTACTTGCTCATTGTTAGCTGTAGGGGAGATGTATGATAGGTCTAGTGAGCTGCGTGACGTGTACTGATAACTTAGATAGGGGTTAGGGTAGGTGTGGGGATTAGTGAGACAGCGTGTTTAGGAGTGGTCTAGTTGCTATTTGTAGAGATATAGGGGCTATAAAGGGGTTATGGAGGCTGGTGGAAGGTGTCTTTTTGATTAGGTATTTTTTCTCTTCATTTTTAATAACAAAAAATAAGGTGGCGGGACAGGCATAACATGGAGGGGAAAACAAAGAAGGGCGTGTTGAAGAGGTACTAACGTATATTTTTCGCGTTTTTCTACGTGAATCAGTTGTCCAATCGCATCTCAGTCGATTCAGTCTTTCTCCACTCTAATCGCTTACTAAACCATCGACTTCGAGGCACTTTAGCTCCGTAAGGATAAAGATTGGGTTGACTGAGATAAGGGGATCGTCGGAGCTAAGAGGGAGGTTATTGAGGGATATCAGATGGAAGGGAGAAAGTGGATTAGTAAGCGAATTATGGTAAGATGGAAACCTCTGAAATATCAAATACAGTCCATGTTGTGTCAATTATTGGAGAAAAAATGTTCAATGGCTGCAATTGGCTACCATCTTCAGATTCAAGACGAGCTCAATTGAGGTATATCAAGGGGTGACTGAGATTAGAGTAAGTGGTGTGGTTATGTCAGTTTGGAATTGATCTTCTGACAGTTTAGTTTACTCAATTGAGGTTCATTGCCCATCTGTTGTCATTACCAGAGATGCTTGTCTCGGGATAAAGGGTGTCTTCTGAATACGAGGGCATTTGACAAAGAAGTCTGGCAGATCGATTTCAATAGGACATGTTACACCTCCAGGTGCAATTTCTAGTCTTCTTGTAAACATAAAAGCTGCAAAAATCCCGATTTTGCCATGGATCATTCTTAGCCCTCTCCTAAGGGACCATTTGAAGTTTTTAAGAAAATATACGAAGAAACAACAGTTAAAGAGGTTACCAGACTCATTTATAACCTCATTGATGATCCTATGTCTACTTAAATTCACTCAATTGGAGGGTTTGGAACGGATATACTTCTACTATGAACCCTTCCCAAGATATGTCATGATATCTCTTCGTTGAGCAATATCAATGGGATATTGAAAAAGGGGGTTCTCCTAGGATCAAACCACTACCGTATGTACTTCTGCTCATTTCTTCTGCACCTTTGTGACCACATATGCCTCTTCTCTGGACTACACCTGGAAGAGACTGTCATAAGTGTGCAACTATATGAATGAAATTGAGCCAAATACAGTAAGAGATGAGTAGAAGATATAGCCCTGATATTGAGTACTAATGCTCTCAGACACCATATCACTGTGGAATTGTAGTTTTGTCAGATACATAATGGTTCCAGGGAAATCTCTTGCCATTTTACTAGTCTCTTATTACAATCTCATTTCTTATATATACAATACTCGGCTGTGCTTTGTACCTTTTTCATCACGCTCGTATTGAGCGGACTCATCCGTCGTTAGACAACGTACTTACCAATGGACCTTCTTAGTTCTTGGTTCGTCGCTGCTTGACGGCCTCGGCCAGCTCGGTGAGCATGTCCACGGTGGTCTCCCAGGAGACACAGGCGTCGGTGATGGAGACACCGTACTGCAGACCGGCGGGGCCCTCCTTGGGGACCTTCTGGTTGCCCTCGTTGATATTACTCTCGATCATGACACCAATGATCTTCTTCTCGCCGGCAGCAACCTGCTCAGCAACGGCCTTGGAAACCTTGGGCTGGTTTCGGAAGTCCTTGTTGGAGTTACCGTGGGAACAGTCGACCATGAGCATGGACTCGGTGGCCTTCTTGCACTCGGCAACAGACTCGGCGTCGTAGTTGGTGCCCTTCTTGCCTCCTCGCAGAATGATGAAACAGTTCTCGTTACCCTTGGTGGTAGTGATGGCAGCAACTCCCTGCTTGGTGACACCCATGAAATGATGGGGGTGAGAAGCGGCCTGAACAGCGTCCACGGCAACGCCCAGAGTACCGTCAGTTCCGTTCTTGAAACCAACGGGGAAAGACAGACCGGAAGCCAGCTCTCGGTGCAGCTGGGACTCGGTGGTTCGAGCTCCAATGGCTCCCAGAGAAAGCAGATCAGCCAGGAACTGGGGAGAAATGGTGTCGAGCATCTCGGAGGCAATGGGGAGACCCAGGTCGGTCAGGTCGCAGAAAACCTTTCGGGAAAGTCGCAGACCCTTGTTGATGTTGAAAGACTCGTCCATATCGGGGTCGTTGATCAGACCCTTCCATCCAACGGTGGTTCGGGGCTTCTCGAGGTAAGCTCGCATGACAATGACCAGCTCGCCAGACAGCTTGTCGGACAGCTCCTTGAGTCGCTGGGCGTACTCCATGGCGGCCTTGGGGTCGTGGATGGAGCAGGGTCCAACGATACACAGCAGCTTGTCGGACTTGCCGGTGATGACATCGATGGAGTCCTTTCGGCCCTTGGAGACGGTCTCTCGGGCGTTCTTGGTGGAAGCAACCTCGGTCTGGAGCAGAGCAGGGGCCAGAAGAGGATCGTAGCCCAGAATTCGCACATCCTCAGCAGAAGAGGCGTTGGGAGAAGTGGAACGGGACATGCCGTCGGGTCCGAACATCTGAGTTAGTAGATGGAATTATGGGTGGTAATCCAGAAGAAGTGACTGAGTGAAGAAGTGACTGTGGACCAGTATCATAGACATGTCAGATAGTCCATACTCCGTCAGGAGAGGTTATTCAGACATAATTTTCGAACAGGACAAATTTATTCACTTCTTTTCAGAAATATGAATCAAAGTCGTTCCAAAAGTCCATCTTCAAATTTCAAGAGAAGGTTAAGCAGCCAAACTGAGTAGAGATTAACATCAGAGAGAATATGAGGTGGACCATAGAGAGCAGGTAGAGCCATAGAAAGGAAAGGAGAAAGTTGGAAATGGGAATTGAGGTTCGCTGAATCCACTGCAAACAAAAATCACCAAAAACCACTCTCAAAAAACTTTTTTCCCCAATTCCTCAATATTATCTCTTCCCATCTCACCTTCCTTGTCTCCTCTCCCAACTCAAGTTCAGTCTAAGACAAACTCTAGTCTGACTCATTACTCTGAGGGGCCACGCTAGAATGACGTTGGACTAAGGAGTCGGCCTGGGCTAGCTGTGCAGTGGGTGGGGTCTTGAAACGACAATCAGATGTGGAATTGTACTTTCTGGATGTTCAATGGTGGCAGTGGAGTGCTCTGAATGGTCTTTTGTAGTATGGTTGTATCAAGAGCCTCAACTGTAGAGCTGGTTTCAAAGAACACTCAATGCTCACTAGAAACTGTTCATCTTGCCAGCCACTCTCACATGCTTGAGGTTCATACTTCAAACACTCAGTCCAACATGAACATAACACACCAAACACCCACCCAGAACACGCAATAACAGTCCTAGAACGTCACAAATGACACCATTGGATTCGCCCTGGCTTTCTGAGTCGAATGATGTAGTTCTTTTTTGTGATTGAAACTCAGGAACATCCAATAAAGAGGATACCTCGTCCTCGTACTGAACATTGTAAAACCCCAATAAACAACTCCACAAAAGCACCAAAAACACCACAAAGCTCTTTAAAACATCTCGCCTGCCTGTATCACCCTCCCATAAACCTCTGTCACCCTCATTCCCCCCTTTAACACCTCTTTTCACCCAGATCAGAGCTGAGTCATAGTTCCGAGAAGCTCTCAGTCTATGCCCCATCTCCCTCCTCCAATCTTTCGTCTGTACAACTCCTTTTTGTGTAACTTGCACCGCTGATACTCACAGGAGAATTGGCCATTTTTGTTGTGTGTGTAGAATGTCTCTTTGAAAAGAACAGTTGTGGAATAATGCAGCACACCGCTTGCCATATAAACTCTCCGTTTTTTTTTTACCACTGAAAATCTCCCAAACTTTGTTTGCCCAGCGTTTTTTCCCACTCGATGAGTAATATGCAATGCGCTGCACGTTTGAGTTACAGTGTGTCTTTTTCGGGGCTGTGATTGGCTAGTGCAAAGGTTAATTGTGTGTGTCGAGTTTTCTAGTCACGTGAACGAGGTCAGCAGAGTGATTAAACAGGTATATTTCTGGCTCAAGTTCAGGTTATGACCTTACTGAACACTTTAAACTGCTTTTCAAACCTGTCACTTTAAAACTCATCGAGTTAGAACTGTTCTCAGTATGAATAACCACATGAACCAGTATAACTCCCACAATTTTCATTTTTCTCGGCTCAAACTTGGCCACAATGTTCCTGAACCCTTGTTCTTCATTATACCCGAAAATCCCATCTCTCCGCCTACTCTAGCCCCTTCTGCCTACACCTTCCCCTTTCCATCTTGTCTATAGATGAACGTACAGGGTCCAGAACGGCTCACGTGACCTCCCGCGCATGCAGCTCCTCTTGCACATACTCTCCACGCCAGAACCAGCTGCGTCTCCAAGCTGCAGCTCCAACGTGCGCCCTACAGATGTCCAATATGTATAGACGAAGAGACGAATGAAAAGAGGGCATTTGGAGGAGCTGGAGCTGGGAAAAGTGACTCATATGCAAGCTTCGATGACTCAATAGACGTGGGGCTGACCAGCGAGTTATAGCAAGATAATAACGCGAGTTATTGAGGCACATGTGGGGGAGCTTGGAGAGAGTATTGGTGGGTGAAAGTGGGAGTAAAGGTGAACTAAGTGGTATCAGAGTGGAGCTACGGACGAGGGGAGTTCAATGGTGCTCTTGAAACTGTTCCAAAGGTATTATTTCTCAAGTTACAGCCCAAAAACGTTTTTTCTTCACTCTAATTCGACACATCTCGTCCAATACAGCTCCAATTGCAAATCCACACACACAACCCAAATGTTCGCCAAAATCTGCACTCTGTGGACCCTCCCACAGTCGAAAAAGTCCACTAAAAGTCTTGGCTAGATCCGGCAAGTACATCCGCGGATAAAAAATTAGGTTCCGGAAAAAAACACTTGAAGAAAGAATATCGAGCAAGACGTTTGGGGCATGCTTAGTAAGAGGTAATGGGTTAGAAATGTGGTGAAAAGACGATGAAAGCGGTCATCTGTATTTTTTACTTAATTTTACACCATTTCACCTCTATTTGGTTCTAAGTAAATGTCAACAAAAAAGGCGTATTGTCAAGTATATGCAGGGGTGAGGTTTGGTGATTAGTCATCGTAAAATAACTCGAAAATGCTCGAAAAGTGGATTATTTTGCACATACACAAACGAGAAATATACTGACAGGTCATCTCTGCTCTTCTGACTTACACAGCACCTACAGTCTAGACCGGTTTGGATCCGAAAAACACGTTATTTTTTTAGTCCAACTAACTTTATACAATTGAGTCATTGTCTTGAGTCATCCTCAGAAGAGAGAAGTGGGATATATATTGGTGGCGAATATAATAACAGTGAGATAACCATTCAAGCGGTATTAAATCGCTGCCTCAAATATCGAGCAAGTTGATTATGAGCGGGAAATATTAGGATTCTTGTGTTTCAAAAGTAGTCGTATAAAGATATAAGTAGTACCATTAGAAAGCTGAGATCCACGTGATCAAAATGAGTATATGAACGTTCTATTAGACTCCTTTCTGAAGGAAATAATTGGTACTTTTTGGGTTGTATCACCACTATCAACCTCCCAACTTGAGACATCTCTGGAACCTTCATTTGCCCATCAAAAGTAACATGATTAGTCATATATTCCCCTATATATCTCATTTAATTACTTGCCCCCCTTTTCTCGTCTGTAATTACTCTCATAACCGGTATTTATTCTACTTCTACTCTCTCTAAATTAAGTCACGTGACGCTCCCAATATCCAAACTTTTTAAAAACATTATCGGGGTGACCACGGTCTGATTCGAAGCACCAAAAGCACAGCCATGGAAGAAGAAGACGTGAGTATTTGCGCGAGAAGGGGCGAGGAGAGGGTGTTTAGTCACGTGGCAGAGTTGGATCACGTGTTCTTTGATGACTGTGATTCATTGAGAGATTGTTGGTCTGATATTGAGTGGGATGGGTCTTGAAGGGCTGATTTTGCTGGTGGAATGGAATGAGTGGTATGAATCGATTCCCCAAGACAGGGCGAGCAGAATGGTATAGGTCTTGAGCTTGTGGGATGGGTGATGGGCTGAATATGGCTGGTATGAGGTGGTGACGATTCTAAAATGTGGATGATTTGATGAGGAATGGTGATACAGACTTGAGAGTGGTATGAGATGATTCAGCTGACTCTGGAGATTACTGTGGTACTATTTGTGGGGCAATTTGGGCTACTATTCACCTTTCAAGTCACTCATTTAACTACCTTGGTTAAACGAGGTAACATCGAGTATTGTCAATTTATCAGGTTCAAGCTCCCGGAGTGGCACTAATGAACCCACCAGAGTCAGGCGATTCGAATGGTACCGTCTATGTGATGATTTGGATCATGTCTCACTTCTATTACTGCTTATTCAGCACACCGTGTTTGATGAGTGTTGTCCAGAGCTACTATTTCTGCCCTTGGAGCTTGGAAAACAGCATCATTCGACTCTCTAGATTCTGGAGAATCGAACGATACCATTTTAGAGACAATTCAGACCATATTACACCCACTACCACTCTTTCCCCCTATACCTATTCTGAACGTTCTCACACAATCACCGATTTTCATGATGGAATCTCCTGAATAGCACATTAGAACTCACTGGACTCGGGTGACTCGAATGGAACCACTCTTGGGCTCATATACACTGTATTCACTGTTATGTCCACTTTCACAGCTCTCAGTTGGTAGATGATTCCCGTGAACTTCGCTGTAGTGAATGCTGTCGTCTCAAAAGTGGTTAGATCGGACTCTACAGACATATGCGTCTCTAAAGGGTCCGCTACTGTGGCTATACAGCTCTTCTTTCACGCAAAATCTCATTTCACTGAACATTAGAGCTGAGGGAGCTCACTCAACGTCCTCAGATTTCACTGTGAAGCTCCAAAAATGGTACCATTGGATCCCTGATACTCATGCGATTGTTATGGTACTACACTTGAGACTATGTGACCCATATCATCACTGCAATCCCTCTTTAGTTCACTCCGACAGCTGAATGAGCTACACAGTATTATAGATATTGGTCATACAGCCCCAGAAGTGGTGACAATGGATTCTACACACTCATGCGGCTCGAATGGTACTACTTTTGTTGCTATACGGGCGATATCGCTTTTACAATCTCTCACCAGGTCATTACATCAGTTGAATGAGTTGCTCAACATACCCAGTTTATGAACTACAGCTTCAGGAGTGGTACCATAAGACTCCTCAGATTCTCAGGAATCGCTTGGTACTACTTTTGTTGCTATAAGAGTTCGACACCGCCACATTCAGCTCATTATAGACTGCATCGATGTCTAAACGGTTAGTGACTCACTCAGCTCACTATGAGCTTCATGGCTCATTTATCGATGTTTAAACGGTTAATAATGGCTCGTTCGCTGCGCTCACTCGTCATCACTAACACAGGTCTTCCAACGTCTCTCACGACACCACAATGAAGGTGCTGCTGCTAGCCAAGAAGAAGTCGACGTGTCGGCGCTCGAGGCCCAGCGTTCAATGCTCCTCTCTCTCCTTGAACAAAACAATACTCGAGAAACGAAAATCCTGAGTATTGTTACTGAAGGAGGCCGAGCGTCTCGAGACTCGTTTATTCGAGCCCAACTCAAACCTCTGCTTGAAACAGATACCATGACGTTCACAGAGCTGTTGAAGAGAGTGGATATTGTGAACCGAGACCTTCAGTCGTTTGGATGCTACAACAATGTCCAATTCACTCTTCATGGAGTAGAAGACCAGTACTCTCTGGGGAACATGTTTGGAGGTTTTGGAGGCGGTGGTGGAGGCAGTAATAATGCCCTTACTGTCCAGCCTATTCTGCATCTAGCAGAGGCCAAACGGTTCACTGCAAAGACTGGAACAGACGTGGGTAACGGAGAAGGAAGTGGATACATCAACTGTCAGTTTCGACACATGTTTGGAGGCGCTGAAACGCTCAATTTCGACGCTTCCATGGGTACCAGAACCAAGTCAAACTACATGCTGGCTCTCACTAGTCCTATAAACAACAGTGCTCGATGGAAAGGAGAGGCCCTGGCGTTTGCTACCTCCAGAGACATTCCTTGGTGTTCACATTTGCAGTCTGTTCAAGGAGGAGGGCTCAAAGTCAAGTACTTGGGGTTCCCTCATACTTTGGACATTTCAGTGGAGACTCTTGTGAGAACCATATCTGCGTACTCTGAGGCGTCTCGAACGGTCAAATTTGCGGCTGGAGACGACTTGAAACGAGCTCTCAGTGCCACATATGTCTACGATTCACGTGATATCCACGTGATGCCCACCCAGGGATACATGTTCAAGATGAATGCAGAGTATGTTCTCACCAGTAACCTCCTGAGACTTCAGTCAGAGTACTCTTCAGGTATCAGAACCAAGTTTGCCATTCTCAACTGGGGCTTGAAATGCGGTCTTCTCAGTCGTAATGTCGGCAGTTATACCCATGGAGCTGTTGAAAGTAATGTTCATCTGATGGACAGATTTTATCTTGGAGGAGCCAACGATGTGAGAGGATTTGCCATGAATGGACTGGGGCCTAGAGACCATAACGACTCGGTTGGAGGCTCCATCTACAACTGTCTTGGCCTGTCTGTTTTCACTCCTGTCCCTGGTCTGAAACACGGGCTGGATAACCCTCTCAAGTGGCACCATTTCGTCAACTGTGGAGCTCTTCTTGATCAACGAGATGTCAACACCTTGTTGAACAACCAGAGTGTGTCTGTAGGCACTGGTCTGGTGTACAACCACCCTGCTGCTCGTTTCGAGCTCAACATTTGTGCTCCGTTGGTAGCTCGAAGTTCCGACAAGATGCGAAAGGGTCTCCAGTTTGGCGTCGGCGTCAGCTTTTTGTAAATAATGAATGACGGAGGTGTATTGATTATGTGGTGGGGGTACAGTGAGCGAAGTAGAAGAATGACCAATGACCTCTGAAGGCTGTGAGCTTCTTGGCACTGTCAGATGTAAATCTTGGTAACCAATAGGAGCTCATATGGGTATCATTCTTCAAGACCTGGCAAACTTCAAACAAGAGATGACTTTTTGAGACGTTATCACTCTTGTAAAGAATAAGACTCAGAGCACTTGTAGTATCCTTGACTGGTATCATATCAACTGACTGAAGAACGTGCATCCGTGATCATAACATCATGCCTGGGTATCCAAGATGAGCTCGAGAGGAAGAACATGGCACTTGAGACTGACACTTCGAGAGAGATGTACTCATAAGACCACAAGTCGAGGTGAATGTAAAATTGCCGAAATGAATCAAATGATTGAGTTATCAGGAGGTGGTAGCCCTCGTAGCCGTCTCAGAGCTCACAAGATGCGATATCACTCTGTAGGGTATCAGCTCAAAGACATCAAGTACCATATCCAAGAAGGCGTTACGCTCATTACCTCACTCCACATCAATCAGAGTATCATCTTGGTATCCCATCTGTCTCATCCCTTCAATAGCCCTCTCTTTCCTGTAGAGACCACTTTTGGGAACAGGTTTCAGACCTCTGGCTTGTTTGGCGTCTCTGATCATATCTCCTGGATGTCGAATAAGAGTGGAGCTTCGAACTGGAGTTGGTTTTTTCTCCTCTTCCTTTTTTTCTTCAGGTGAGAAGAAATTCGAGGGAAGGTTGTAGTTGTTGTAGAAACTCGTGGTCTCCATTTCTCTCAGTTCACTCAACTCTCTCTGCTGCTCTTGAACCTGTTCCAATTGCATCTTGAGGTTATCTCTGACGGTATCTAGAGCCCGTAGAGATGCTGTGAATGAATCTTTGGCAGCATCAATCTTTTTTTGCTCTGTATCAAACTGCTCCAGCAACAACTCGTACTCTCTACGTAGATGGGCAAACTTGTTTTGCCGCTCAAACAGTTGCTTTTTGAGCAGATGGAGGTTGGCGGAGGACATGAGAAACGATTAGAAGACAATTGTAGTCAACAGTGGAGAATGGTAGTTGCGAAGTCAAGATAAGAAAGGAAGACTTCTGTCGAATCAACTGGTAGAAGTCAATTGAGGTGAAGTCACCTGTTAGAAGTTATCTGTTAGAAGAGATGAACTGAACAGTGACAAGACTTTTGTCAGAACCCGACTTCTAAAGGTCAACGGGTGTAAAGACCGACTGATGTAAGATATCACCTGCGGGACTGTCAGAATGGACTGTTACAAGTCTCCTGTTAGAGTGTGTTGTGTAGTCTTCAGTTGTGGGGGTAAGGACCACCTATATACACTTTTGGCACGTCAAAAAAACATCTTTACTACCTGCACTACATGCCAAGAGTCATGCTTACGGTAATATATATAACATTCAATGGTAAGTACCTTCCTTCTTCCTCCACACCACTTCATTCTCCTTTTGTAATGTAGCCCCCCTAACTGGACACCTTCTCCTGCCACACATCGTGCCGTTTAATCACCTCGGGCACAATAATCTCCTCAATCTCCTTGCCCTTCTTCTCTTCGGCGTCCGTCAACGAGTACTTTTGTGTCTCGTCGAGAGTCACAAAAATGACCTCCTTCTTTCTCGTCTGGAGCAGGTTACCAATCACCAGCTGGTGGTTGTACCGTTCCAGAGCCGTCTTGGCCTTGGACTCGAGAATCGACTCGTCGGTCTCCAGCTTGAAAGAGACAATCATGACACGTGGCGCCCAGGCCTCCACCAGTCGCTTGAGGAACTTTGGAACAGGGTCCAGGTTCACCACTAGTTCTCCTCCTGAAGACTGGATCTTGTGCTGGGGGAGACGGGAAGTGGGCATGAAGAAGTCCGACACGGCAGCAGCCAAATAAAAGACACACCGAGTGTCGACATGCAACTTGGACATTGTCAGAGCAATGCATCGCAGAGAAAAGAGGTACTGGGTGACGGTGGTGAAGGGCAGCAGCAGCAGGGTGTTGTCCTTCTGGGCCTGCTTGTACTTTCGGAGCACGTCCAGCATCTGAACCTGGTACTTTTCGTCCACCTTGACCGATCCAGGCTCCGTCTCAGACTCAACCATGTAGTCCAAGAAACAGTTGGTCGAGTGGGTATAATGTCTGGAGTAAGGGAGCAGAGAAAACTGCCGATGAAGGAACACTACAGCATACCCATTCTCCAAAAAGTACTCTGCCGAAGTGGCTCCTCGAGTTCCAGCAGAAAAGTTGTCAATGAACCGAACAGTGTTGTTTTCCAGCGGAACAGTGGTTCCTCCACTGGTGACAACAGCAATCTTTCGAGAACTGTTGAGAGTCAGAAACTCGGACAACTTTCGCTCAAACTCGGGCAGGTACTCGGGAGCAGGGTTCTGCTCAAAGTACTTGTCTTCTTCGGCCGGAGGCTGGTCGGCCACACTTCGGTCAATGGCCTTGTCCGGGTTGATGGCGTTGGTGGTGTACATTGTTGGTTAACGGGGCGAATTGGCTGGTTCAATAGCCTGGCTCAACGTCCTCGTATGCTGCATTTAAACCATCTAGGTTTGGAAACAAGAGCCCCGGGTGTGGAGTACAGGTCACGTGGGGGTGGTTACCTAACAAGGTTCTGGCCAATTGCAGGCCTCTTCTTTGTCAAGAGTATTGCTCTGGATGAGAAATGGGACAACATGGGCTGATATCCAGAGGGGTATTTGATTAGTAAGCGGGGGGGGGGGGG